>CAJNDV010008780.1:5537-26251 GCA_905221635.1 Symbiodinium sp. CCMP2456
ACCAGCACCAGCACCAGCACCAGCACCAGCACCAGCACCTGCACCTGCACCTGCACCTGCACCTGCACCTGCACCTGCACCTGCACCTGCACCTGCACCTGCACCTGCACCTGCACCTGCACCTGCACCAGCAGCTGCTGCAGCAGCACAGCCGCAGCCGCAACAGCAACAACTACATCAACAGCAACAGCAATGGCTTTTCCTTTGTTGCTGCTCTGCTCCTGCTCCTCCTCATGCCCCACCTTGGAATGCCAATAGCGATGCTGACGTTAGTGTCAGCCTTCATGTAGTGACTTATGCTAACAAAATGCAGACCACTCCAGCTACTGATGTGCAATCCTGCAAGGTAACATTATCATTTCGAGCTGGGTGGATGGATCCTACCACGGAAGACATGGCCTCAGACCTGAGACTACCGTGAGAAACATGCAAAGACTGCGACTCTTCATCCCCTGTTACGATCCTTGAGGCGCCCAAATCTATGCAGAACAGCAAAGAGGGGAGGTCCTGAAGAACATGACTCCGAGACTAATGTCCTCAATGCAGGACGGGGGCTGGTAATCATGCCGGCGGTGAGTTTGTTCCAGTGATGGTGGCCTGGTTTTGACTTGTGACTATCCATGATTATGCATGCAGGCTGTTTCGTGGAGAGTGTGCTCCAAGTATAGGGCAAGATACTTCAGCAAGAAAGCAACACCTCCCCAAGGGCACGAAGATGGCAAGAATGCATAGCAAAAACCGGACAAACTTCGCTACTTCAGTCCTGCTCCAGGATCATGTTCCTCCCGTCACCGGTTGAAGATCTTCTCTGACTTTTCAGATATGCGGACGGTCCTTCAATGCCTGAGCCCTTGTGCAGATCTACAAACTCGTCCTTGAGGAGCTGCACCTGGTCATGATTTGTACAGCCTGCAGTGTCGACCCTGCATGCAGAAAAGTCATTATCCCATGAATTGTCAAGGTGCGATTCAGCTTTGCCCGTTGGTCGTTTGGCGATCAGGCGAAGGATCATTGAGTAGGCAATGACTCGAGCCAGTTGCTCGCCGCACCCTCGTCACGCACGGCATTTCAGCCAAATGGCCCAGGAAACTTGGGCAATGCAGCAGCAACATTCAGGAATAACCTCACTGGACGAGAGTTGGGCGGGATCGAACTGTGGCATCCAGCAGTCTTCAACTGCCTAAGTTGCCTCCGTGCTTTTTTAATGTTCTGAGCGGGATCATGGCCACGATGTGTTAGCATCTGATGGAGATTCGAAGCTGACTGGATGGAGTCATGTAACATTGCCACGCAATGGCCGTGAACTCGACATTTTTGTCGGCGATGCTGGCATGACCAATGCTCATGCTCGGACCCGGCTCGGCCGGCTTATAAGAGAGCTCCGGCACTGTGTGGGCCAGAGCACTTGGCGAAGCCATGTGGAGTGTCTCACAACCGTTGCAAGGAGGGCAAACTTGTCAGCTTAGAGCAGCTTGATTAAGGCAATGTATTTCATGATTTCATGACTGAAATGGCCGTATCGCAATGTGCATCTTGCACAGGTAGAGAGCAAGAAGCAGAGGAAGTCTGGAACCCAGCTCCTTCCCCTGTTTGGAGCTTTCTCTGTCTGCGTGGGATTGCACAGGTCTTCGTAGAATTTAGAAGCGTCGTTGACTCGGATGGGCATTTCCTCGTGTTATGATTCAGAAATATACCGTGGAGGCAGTTCGGAATCTGACACGCTTGGCTCTGGGAGCACTAATCAAATTGGGGAAAGCGTGTATTCCCCCAAACAAACCCTTAAACGAAACCGGCGAATTTCGGTCGAAACAAGCTTGAATTGCAATATGTTTAGGGGAAGATATTCTTGCGCAATATATTTAGTGTCCACGTCGCTTCTGCGTGCCATCACTGAATGTACCAAAGCTGCTACATGTGACGTCTGCGTCAGCTTCTAGGCCCAACGAGTTCCAGTTCGAGGGTCTGCGCAAGTAGAGCTGAACACCTGATGGCTGTTTGATCTCGGATTAATTCTCGGATTCGGCGTTGGCGTGAACTCTTGCGCTGAATCTGCAAAGAACATTGGATGATCCTGTCAGGAGCTCCTCAAGCAGCCGACGCAAGGACACCTGGGGGTTGTTCAAGGGGTCTGCAGTGTCTGCAGTCTTCGACGACCGGCGGTGCTTGCGACGTGGCAGGAGAGAGCATCGAGTACTTCAGCCACACGTTCCAAGGTGCTTTCGCGATCCTGCAGCTGTTGCCCTTGGTCACGACAATGCTTGCGTGTTGGTGCTGGAGCAGGCGAGCGACACCAGGAAAGACAAGAAGGAGAAGGAGAAGAAGGACAGACATAAGGACACAGAGAAAGCAAAGAAGGAGAAGGAGAAGGATAACAAAGACAAGCAGAAGAATCACAAAGACAAGGCCAAAGAGAAGAAAGACAAGGATCGAGACAAGGAGAAAGACAAGGACAGAGAGAAAGCTGACAAAGAAAAGGACAGAACAAAGGAAAAGGAAGAGAAGCTCCACCAGAGAGAGGACAAGGAGAAGGACACACAGAAGGACAAAGAGCCCTCGGAGACTGCAAGAGTGGAAAATGCTGAGAAGGACAAGGACAAAGAACTTGTTAAGGAGAAGGCGAGGGAAAACACTAAGGACAGCGAGAAGGACAAGGACAAACAAAGAGACAAGGACAAGGACAAGGATCGGGAAAGAGAGAAGGCGAGGGAACGGGAGAAGGACAAAGATAGGGACAGGGACAAGGAGAAGGAAAAGGAGAAGACGAAGGACAAGCAAAAGGATAAGGATAAAACGAAGAAACGACGCAGGCCAGTGCTGCTGCATCCGCCGATATCCACCGGCACATTTCACGGGCAATGAAACCGCTTCCCGTTGCTCAGCACCTCCTCATCTTCCTCGAGCCGGCCCAGGTTTCCGCCGGGTTTTCCGTGCTGTCATGACTTGCTGTCCTGGCTGGGAAGCGGGAAGCCAGAGAGAAGAGAGCCGAGTTTCGACGCTAGTCACTGCTAGTCCAGCCTCAGAATGCCAGGAAGTCCAAAGCTAAGAAGAAAGACGACAAGTCCGAGGCGGGAGATGCAGACTTCAAATGTCTGCGCTGGGAAAGCAGCTTCGAGAGCTTTGACCTTCGACATGCTACCGGGGATGCCGTGCGCCGTGTGTTTCCTTAATGATAACAATTGTGCTGAAAAACGTGGAGTTTGGCTGCCTGCCCAGGCAAAAGACAAGCCAAAGCACAGCCCGTGGCTCAGAGGCTGCGGGTGTGTGGTTTGGGGAGATGGTGTGGGTATGTGTGGGTTTTGAGGCGCAAAAAACAATCCCTGATAGGCCGGTCAAGCCAGCTTCAAGTAACCTGATTCTGCACCAAGGTGATAACGGCGAGAGGGACCGGAGGAAGAAGTCGTCGCGAAGTTCCAGCAGCAGCTCAAGCAGCCGACGGCAGCGCAGAAAGCGAAAAGAGCGCGAGAAGGACTGCCTGCTTTTTTTTGAAAAGCTGCTCGGAAGGCCTAAAGGTGATGCTGTTCGTTCAGTGTTGTGCATGCCTTGTTAGACTAGCTTGGCTGGCCGGCAGGAGCGGAGGAAAAGGAAAGACAAAAAATCCCAAAGGCCCGATCCGCAGCACTCTCTACTTGATACATGTATTTCGGAGTGCCTGATCGAGACGGCGTAGCGCTTGACTTCGACATGGGTGTCAGGGAGTTCATGCAAATGTCAGGTCTTCAGGCTTGGATCGCGTCATGGGGTGCCGAAATGTGCGAAGTCGAATGAATCGGCCAGTTGCTACACAGTTTCACTTAGTTAGTTTGTTATGTTAGACGGATGTGCTGGAATCCACTGTTACGGTGACCTGTCTGGGCTGTTCGTCCTCAGAGGAGCTAAGGCAGATTCGAGACTCCTAGTTACGCCCTTCGCCGAACTCCACGATCAGAATTGAGGTCCAGTTCCAGCTCCAGCAGCTGAGCGCCGACGGAAGAAAGTCGTTTCGAGCACTTCGAGAGCCAGTGCCAGAGCGGCCACGGCATGAAGACGCTCTTTCGAGCCTTTGAATTGCACCAGGCTGGCTGCTGACATCTGAAGTGCCAGCAAGGCTGCAGGGCGGTTGTCTTGTAGGGGCTCATGCGCAGCAGCTGGACAATGGCGGAGAGAAAAAGTCGGTTTGACACAGGCAGTTTGGCTGATCGTTGATATGTATTGCCCTGCACTTCTTTCCCACACGCAGCATGCTGACACTTGGTCAGAGCATAGCAAGACAACATCAGCACACTGCAGGATGTCAGCTGCATGGCTACAACTTCCACAGCCCTGTAGAAAATCAGTGGAAGCTCAAGTCATTCAAGAGTCACAATCAACTTTCGTGCACATTGAGCAACCACTGCATTCAGGGAGCCTGCTCGACACATGGCACCATGCCACGATACAGAGCTCGCTTTGCACAAAGTAGGATTTTCCGGCTCTCCAAGCCCAATTACCGACCCGAGACATGGGGCAGAAGCCTGGTCGGCTGCGTGGGCTTCCCAGCATTTCACTGCATCACGAAACGACCTATGTCGAGTTTACACTTGCTTCTTCGCGGTCCGATACAGCTGGTTTGGTCAGAGGACGCTGCCACGATGCTGCCAGAGACGCAAAGGCCCAGCAAGTCCCGCCCGCAGAACAGGAGCAGGAGACCAGAAGCTCCGACAATGGAAGCTTTGTCATGCGAATTTGCTTCGCGAGAGGAGATGCCCGACCGGTCTTCACCGAGGCCGTATCATTTCAACATGTGCTACTCCCTATGATACCCAATGACAACAGCAGATGAATCTTGGTTCGTAGACTGTCCGGTTTCAGGTTGATTCTGCTGGTCAAGGGTGAACCGCCTCAAGGAAGCAAGGCACAGCCCGCCTTGCCCGCAGCGTGCAAGGAAGCCGACTCTAAAGTCTCAGTGGTCATTCAGCAAGCACTGATTCCACTTGTGCTTGGTACATTTCTATTCTGTGAGGATTGGCATGGCTCATTTCCTGCCGCAGCCATCGTTGACGATCTACCTCTTTAGCTTTGTCCATTCCCCTGCTTAGCTGTAGCGTGTCCCGCCAGTACTACCCTTCTTCCAGACCTTCCGGAGGTGTTGATAGTTGCTGTCACTGCCAGCCGTAGACCTAGCAGCTCCATGACCATCCATGACCATCCATGACCGCGCTACCACCATGCTACCTGCTACCACCACGCCACATATTGTAGGTTCTGTACAGCTGTCGCAACATCTTACAGTCTGAGCTTTGCTCATGACTCCGTGTCCACCGAAAAGCGCTGTCGATCAAGATCTACTGAGGCCTGGCACTGATATGCTTGCAGAAAGGCCGACACTGCCAAGAGAGAGGGACTGTGGCCCAGTGCTTTCCGAGAACCAAAGGCACTGCCGACGAAATTCAATGCACTCCGCGTTCTCCAAGCAAGAGGCTCCGGGCGCTGTCGCACACTATCTCATCCATTACTACTCGTACCGGTAGCCATTCTGCACACGACTTGTCCGTATACATTCGACCCGAAGGCCGACCCGCTGCTCGGGAGATCGCAGCATGCCTGCAAGAGTTTTGTTGGAGGTGCTTGCCTGCCTTCTTCGCACATTCAAGCTTCTAGCATTTGCTCTGGCATTCGCTCACCCCATGGACTCGGTGTTTCAACGAGACGGGGCCGCAATGGTAGAGAGATCCTTGTGAAGGACCCGTGGCATCCTTCGGGACTGGCTACTGCCGTGTTTGCTTCCGCCGGTTATGATTCTGGCGAATCTCGGTCCCGAAAGCCAGCAAGTTTGTAGAATTCACGCCTTCTGTAGTTTTGCGAATCACAAGAAGCCCTGATACTCTGCAGTCTTCCTGGTCTGCAGAGATCAAGGTCAGCCTCGTTGATCCGCTCCTACGCCTGCATATATATGGGAAATCTAAGGCACATGTGCCACACCGGAAGGTTTGATTCGTTTTGTTGCGCTGTCGGATTGTTTATAGCATCCCGGCACAGCCCCTGTACAGTTGCACTATAATGTACACCCAGCCAAACCCCCATTCTAATTATAATGTCTCTATCAGCGTTTCCAGTGACTGTAGAGATTCTGGCGGCAGTGCTTGCAGTTTCGGCTTGTCGATCCTACTGTAGGCATTGACTTCAGCTTGCAGGTGTTCAGGTCAGGCAGTAGCTCGGTGGCGTAGTATGCGCTGCTCCAAGATAACATGCAGTCTTGTGGAGCCTGGGTGTGCCCCATCCAAGGTAGCAACCAGCACCTGATGCAACCTGCCGTTTTCCCGCATCCATTTGTGCTTGTGACGATGCATTGCTTCTGTTGCGGCCTGGTTGCAGCTAGGACAGTGCGTAGACGTTGAAACCAAGAGAACAACTGAAAGTGCCCACCGCCCAGGTTCCTTCTTCTCCGGCGCCCTTCTGCTTTGCAAGCCGTCGCTGTTTCCTGCACTGACGGACCCGCAGCGGGCGTTTCTTGTTCTTCTGCAACATGTCACGGGGCTTTCGGCAACCAACATGGCATCGGCAAGTGAACAGGCCATCCCAAGCCCTCCCCAAGCCCCCGAGCCTTACAATTCCGATAGAAACAGCTTCCCAGTCACACCTCCAGGACCAGAAGCCGAGTTGAAGATGCATTCCTTCTCTTGATGTCGCTTCTGCCACTGAAGAAATCGAAGATGCCTGCCCACTCAGTCGACCGTCACCGCCAGGATCCAGACAAGATGGTTGACATCACTCCGCAGTACTACCTCAGGATGCCCACTGAGATGCGTCACGTGAGGGTTCGTTTGTGTTGCGAGTGCGTGGCAAAATGATTTTGAGCGAGAGAGCGAGTGAGAGCGTGAGTGCGTGAGCGAGTCCTTCGTCCTGTGTGGTACGAGACAGCTCCAGCGTCTCGCGTGACACATATAGAAGACAGAATGTCAGCTACGTGAAGCTAAGTGAAACACCGTGGCCCAGTCTGCATTACGTGCTGCCGTATAGGAATTATAGGCCACAGTTGTGGAAGTAGCAAGCTATGTCCAAGACCAGCTGTAGTCGGCAATCAGAGCTTAAGGAGATGGAATCCCAGCTGTCTCAGTGCACAGAGCTCGTCCGCATGCAGTGGTCTGGTAATCTGAGCCAAGACTAGGTGGTCACCCGATGTCACCCTCAATGCCGAAGTCTGGTGGGTCTCACGTGGACTAGTGGATTGCATTAGATGAGTGAGTGAGTCAGTCATTCAATGAGTGCTTGCGTGCGTGCGTGAGTGCGTGTGTGCGTGCGTGTATGGGTGTATGTGGCAAAGATGCCTGGCTAGCTACAGACGTACATAAATACATACAGATGCATAGGTACTTGTGTACATATGCCACAGATGTACATAGCACGCTGCACAGATGTACGTGTGGGCACAGGCACATGGGCATCCAGTCACTAGTTGGCCTGGCAGGGAAATACTTCCCATCGCGGGCTGCTTTGCAGTGTCACTAGCAACTGGGCAGAGATTGAGATGTCCGTCTGACAGCATCCCTTCGTGCACCCATCATCGGCATGCAGAGCGGAACTCCCATCTGCGGGTTGTGCCAATTATGCAATGCTTCGTTGGCGTGCTATGAGGTAACCAGCAACATGGCCTACAAGTACTGCACTGTTGCTTTTCTCCAGATGATGAAGGAGTCCAACATAGCGACATGGCCAAAGGAACCCGGAAGCTGCGATTACATGTCACACCATGCAGCTCAAGGGCGTTTTGTAGAACTTCTGACAGAAGCTTCCGGGTCTTGTGAAGGCTTCTACCTGTAGCAGCTCTTGTCATCGATCAGGTTACCATCTACCTCATGTCGGTGGCGGCCGGCATCGAGAACTTCTCCTTAGTGACTGGCTTAGATTCAACGGCAACGTAGCCAGATTCGCCCTCTGTGGAGGGCAGAGAGTTGCACCCTTGCGGGTGCACATGTCTGAGGTCTTTCGAAGTTCGAAGTTGCTGTGTCAGTCTCGAGTCGCTTTGATTCCCCGTCCGATTCCTGTTCAGTCAAGCTGCGAATGCTACTTTCCGCGAAGTAGGACCTGCCCGCGGAATCCTAGGTTCAGTCCATGATCTTGGTTGCCATGGTGTGCGCGACCTGGATCCTCTGACAACTTAAGCGCACTGGGGCAAAGTCGGGAAGCTTGATGCATGTGCTCCCTAAACGCTGAAGCCATTGGACAAGATTCGGGGGAATTCAGCCAAAAGGCTCTTTTTTCAGGCTTTGGCAGCTCCCATGCCCACGACGTCCTGATCCTGTTATTCTTGTGCTAAAAGCGTCGAGGACATGCGTCCAGGGTGAGTTGCACTTCTCTGCGCTCGGCCTGCTGCTGCAAGCCAGCTCCTCCCTGGCGGAAGCAGTGCCTCGGTTTCAGAGGCGTTCCAAAACTCGCTGGACCCTTGCCTTTGAATCGAAGGCGATCAGTTGTGCCACATCTATCCCAGCTTGAAGCGCAAGAGGTGCACTATCGTGCACGGGGCCTCCAGTTCGAATCAAACCTGGGTAAGACGGACTAGTGACTAGCTCAAGACTGCGACATGGACGAGTGGCATGCTTGCCACAGCCTGCTTCTGCTAAAGTTGGATTTGGGAGCCGCTGGAAGACAGCTTAGTTGCTGGTCCCAGGTTTAGAACGATTGCGCATGCTTGTTCGAGTCTCTCATTTGCGGAACTGTGGTAAAAGGCGTTTACAGAAAGGTGTACCATGGCGAAGCAAAGTCCAGACCGAATCGGCAGGATGCTGCCTCGGGTTGACTGTCAGCTGTGTCGCGTTTTTGTGCCGAAACATGCCCACCAAATAGTATAGGACACAATGACATTCGAAATTACATCGAAGCAGAATGCATTCAAACGACTGCAGCAGCCTCACACTTTGCCGGTTGATCTTCTGCTGAGTGGTTCCAAGGCGAAGACTATCTTTCAGTGTTTGGCTTTGGCGCATGGCTCCGGAAAGAAGTTGGATCCACTGTCAGCAGTGCCGCGGCTGCAGCGAGTGTTCTGCCATCTCCGAAGCCGGATAACCTCCCTAGACCAGGTGCTCGTGATCATGCCTTTGTGCGGTCTCCTGCTGGCAATGGTGATCTTGTTCCACTGCCATGCCGCTGGCTCGCAAAGCGATTCTTGCATCAGTGGCACCACAGGTAGCCGAAGTCTGTCCGACAACATCGACCAAGCATGGGATCAGGGCAGCGAGGAGTGTAGCCTGTGAGTTTGACAGGCTTACGAACTGTCTTTCGTCACCATTCCGACGTACAGCCAGATCTTCGAGCTTCGATGCTGGGCTGCAGCATTCGTTCCATGACTTTCGTGGTGGGCGATGCAGTGCTGGCAGATGCCACGCCACGTCTGAAGTCCAGGCTCTGACTTGGCCTTGAATGTTGCGAACGCGTTTGCTCCCCGACAAAATAGGATTGCAGTGGCAGTGGCTGCAAGGATGTTGCAGCAGTGCTGCAGAAGAATGAGGTTCTCAACGTGCTCATCGCTATGTTCCTGAAGATTCTATCCCCGGTAGCCTACATCCTCACCGGCAACGCAGCTCGGCTGAGACCTCGAGCTCGAGCCCTTCCTTCCCTCGGCCTGCACCACCGGGCCCCTGCGGCTGCAGGGCTGCAAGGCCCTGAGGCCCTATGAGGCCCTAAGGCAGCAGGCCACACATTCACAGCTGAACAGCAGCAACGATGGCTTGGTGTCTCAGGTGAAGGACATTGCCATCGTGCCATGGCCGCAACATGCGTGCGGGCCAGACAAACAGCCTGATCGGAGTGTGCATGGTGCTTGCTGTGAAGGTGGTCATGTCTGCGCTGCTCATGCACGATGCCCGGCAGCAAGTATGGACTATGCGAAGCCCTGCCCGGATCATGGGTGCTGATGTGACGATCCTTCTCTTTCTTCGCCGTTGAGTCGTAGCAAAACGGATCGCAGCAGAACTTTGAGGTAGCTTCAAAGTCGCACGGCGCTTCCATGCTTCTATTTTATGAGCACGGTTCACTTGCAATGAGGAGTCCATCAGCAACCAGCAGATCTGTGGCTTCAGCATGCAGGTTGCTCTTGTGTTGCTTTGGAGCGCTTTGAAGCAGCGCCTTGCCAGCATCAGAGGCCCGCGGCAAAGCAAGACACGTGGAAGACTGCCGAATCATGAACTGAGTTCAATTGCAGATAGTTCTTTCGCTCGTATGTGTTCGGTTTGGCTGCAGCGAATTTGGCAAGATTGGTGCAGCGATCTTTGAGGCTTACAAAGAAGAGCTGCTCGAGTTGAGGCTTGGCGAGCTCGTCTTCCTGATGGTCAAAATCTGCACATGCTAGTGCTAGCATGACTATCAAGACGGAAACCCCATCGTGACAGTAGCTCACTGCGCTTGGTATTTCCACTCTACGTGAAGATCATTGAACCCATCTGGCCTGTTTGATCTCGGAATGTCACGACCACACGGACAGCTTGTCTGGATGCCGTTTGCTTGGGGCATTTTGGGGAGACAAGGCAGCCACTTGTGGCTCCAGCTTGCATATCAGGCCTGTCACCTGCCTCGAGCACCACTACATGTATAAGCCAGGTAAGGATAGGGACAGTTGCAAATAGTTGGGGACTGCAAGTAGAGCTAGCGTTCCACGGCCACCCCTTACTCCTGAGGGATGCTTGAGGCAGGCTGTGAACAGTCGTACGTGGGCTTGCCATGTGTCCGGCATCGCATTGGCAGAACACTGTAGTCGAGCAGAGCGCATCCCGGCAAGAGAAATCCAGGCTGCGGTTTGCAGGCTTTGGTTTCGTTATTTTGGACAAAGCAGGAACTTGAAGCTTTCGTCGCATCCAAGGGATGTTGTTCTGGACGTTGGCCACCTTCACAGCTCCCGTGCTCGGCGCCCTCCCTCGACAAGTGCAGGCAACAACCCACTCGTTGACGACTTGCTGTGTCCAGCATGGAAGGGTGTTTCGTGTGCATGTGCCAGCAGTGCGTGAGTACATTTACAAGGAATGTAGGGGACTCGGTTGGCGATTCCAGGTTCTTGCGGATGGATCCGTGCACGCCTTCTCTCACCGTGGCCCAGCTTGAGAAGTCCTAGCTGTGAGTATAGAGGAGATGTTGGAGTTCCCGCCTTCCCTCGCTGAGTTGGGCCCTCTGCGAGCCTGCTCCGCCGGCAAAGCGCTCTGAAAGGCCCACGGCCCACGCGCGATGTCTGCTTCAGAATCTTCAGTGACACTGGAAGTTGCACACGCAAGTCGCTCGAAGTGTGTAATCGCCGAGAGCGCTTCACTGCCTCTCTGACACTTCACTGCACGTCGACTTTGCTGCGTGTGGAGAACGTTGCTGAAGGCTTGAGCCGCTCGACGCCTTCGCCTTCGATCGCAGCAAACGTGAGCAGCTCCTTGGCTGAAGAGTTTTCTCTGCTACGAGCCACTGGCACCCTCAGAGCTTGAGGCGGTCTGGCCGGTGAGCTGGCGAATGTCACGAACTCCATTGATCACCTGCAAGGTTCCTGATGCGCTGAATATTAAGTCGGTGCGGACCTACGGAACTACGGCGACCGCAGGCGACGTCTCCTCGGCAGAGGTGATGCGCGTTCGTCTCGATGGTCACGGCAGCTGGGCCGACGAAAGGAGCTTGGGACCAACAGCCTGAGACGACACTTCTCAGGCGACACCTTGGAGATTGTGAGCACCATCATTTTTACTATGACAGTAAGTGCCGCTCGGACATGATATCTCGAATCGACGTGCGTTGTGACTCCGTCTCGAGTCTCGACAGGTGTGGCTGGTGGTCGCCTTCAAAATCCTGAGCTGGCTTTACCCTGCACTCTATTCTCAAAGAGACTTGTCCGGAGAGAACTGCGGCAGCTGCTAAGGGCTTCGTGTGACGTGCCTCTGAGGAGAGCTTGAGCAGAGAGGCTGCAGTGAAGGTGTCGGACTTGCCGAAGCCATCGCAGAGCCGTGGCAGGAACATTCAGCAAGGGCCGAACGCGGTTTCGGCTTTCCCGGTCACATGTGGGCCCGCCGCCCCCCCGCGTGGTTGGCTGCATCTCTCCACAAAGCTCTGCATATCCGGCCTTACCAAGGATGTAACGTCATTGTGGCACCAGCTTTCCGTTGCAGCCTGTCGCGATGGTTTGTTTGCAGCTACTTTGGAGCTCTGCACTGAATCACTGAAGCTTTTGTCAAGGGGTCGTTGGAGCGTTGTTCGCAAGAGTGAACGAAGGCAATGTTCTTGAAGGAGGAGGATGTCCTGGAAGTCCAGGGTTTGGACGCGTGGATGCACATGCAGTTTCAATGGTTGCCGGGCTTGCATTTAGTGCTCGTCCACGGTCCGGCCGATCCGGCTGACTCCGGCTGCCATTGAAGTTGTGAAAACGGGTCACCAAACTGTTCGGCTGCTTGGCTGAGGCTGTCATTGCGGATCATCGCATCCCTGTGTTTGGTTCCAGCGACTCGGCTGCTGCTTTTCGACCTGATCATGGTGTCGGCACGGATTTTTGAATTGGCTGCTTTCGAGACGGCAGGTCATCGTCTGCCCCTTGCATTGGACCCACGTCCAACCTCAAAGCTCTGAGCTTTTCTCACGGTTTAATCTGGCGGTCAACGAGGATCGTTACTTCGCCACCTGGCAGTGACAAAAGAGTCAGGGCATGCCTCTGCATGCTGCATGTCATGCTCCATGCCATTTTCAGTGACCGACAGCCGGCTTCACTTCAGGTTTTGTGGATCCACGTCGGAGTTGTTTGGGCCGTGGTGACGCTGACGACTCGTCCCATGGATCAATGGTACTACTCATAGTCAAGACTGCACGTCGCAAGTATGACCTGGAGACAAAAGGACAGCTGCACTTGGCCATGAAGCAGCCGCACGGCATTGAAGCCGCAGCAGCGTAGCACTGTTGCATAGACTGAGTCTTTCGCTGTTCTGGACTCCTCCGAGGTTTGTTCCTGTCCGATACCGCTGGCTCAGTCAGATGGACTTCCCGCAATCCACCACCGTCTTGGTGCCTTGGCGTCTGTTCCAAGACGCCTGGTTGGTGTGGCAGCGGCAGCACCGCCAGCACTCTGATAGGTTATGCAGTTATACACTAGGGAAGGGACCCTTGCCAGTCCAGACCTGCTCATGCTGCTCATGCGCCGGCAACGACATCTTTTGACACTCTTTTTTGCCCGCATAGCACAACATTAAAAGAAGAGCGAGCCAGAACCTCCCGAAAAAGAACTGAGCCATTCTCTCTTTGGTTCTGTCGGCTCTGTAGCTTGTGACTTTCACCCCTTTGGGATGCTACATGCAGCTTGGCTTCGTCTCTCTTGGCTCGGCTTCCCGTCAATTGGAGAAGGAAGGAACGACCAGTTCAAGTAAAGGGAGCAGAGAAGGAAGTTCGCAATATCGCCAGCACAGACATGCATGCAACCTATAGTAGCATTCACAACAGTCGGGAATGCTGATGTGCAAGGTTCGCTGACTTCACAGCCTCACAGAAGCTTTGCCAGTTGTAGTGGCAAGTAGTATAGCACTTCCAAATTTTTATTACTTGACAGGACAAAAGTGCGAGCTGTGCAGCTTTGCAGTGATCAAGAGCACAACAGCATCTTCCAGATTTGCTTGCACAGACCAACTGTAGCTTCAGGCATTGCAACTGCAACAAGCACTGAAGTACAGCAATTTGCAGTATCGGGGCCGGCACAAACTTCACACTTGTTGAGGTTGCTCGTCTTGTCTGAGGTGCAGGGCATGCCGGAGTCCATGTCGTCAGATGCACGCCCCGACCCTACAAGGTGTTTTTCCTTTTTCCGCTACTGCAGCCGCTTCGTAGCATCTCTTCCCTTGAGGCCTACAGTCTTACTTTGCTGGCCTTTTTGGGGACAATGCCGTCGTGCGTTGCTGCTCTGCCGGCAGATATGAACCAAGACTGTGCGGCTCTTCGAATGGGCTGATCTGGCGGATTCAGCTCTCTTGGATGCTCCTTTGCAGGCTATGTCGTGCGCAACACTCGGCTGCTGCAAAGGAAGCTGGAGAGGCCTGTTCGCAAGCCAATCCGGTGTTTCTCTGCGGGACTCGGGACGCTGCCAACGCCGTCAGGCTTCGCAAAGCTGAGCGGGAACTTGCAAAGGCAGTCCTGAGGCTCGGGGAAAGCAAGGCTCAGTGTTGCTTGGGGGCTGCGGGGCGGGCAGGACCCAGGCCGGAGGTTCGGACCCGGCATCTTCGGAGTTGGTGCAGAGCCTCCGCTGCAAAAAAGGCTGAGCCCGAGAAATCCAACGTGGGGGGAGAGCGCGCTTCCTCAGGTTTCGGCGCGAGTCACTTGCAGACATCAAGGAGCTTTACCGCATCAGCACTTGTGCTTGCAATCCTTCGGGTTGCCTGGCATACAACATTCCGAGGTATGATGGTTTTTGTTATTCCCGCAGGAGGAGGTGACTGCCGAAAGAGTTCGGTTGGGGCGGCTGAGCCATGCACTGGACCCCGATGCACCCTGGCCGACACGTATGGCACCTGAAGACGGCTCAAAGCAAGGCCTAAGGCAAGTATCAGCAGACCTCTGCAGGTCTGCACAAGCACCGGCTTCGTGACCTTCCGCACCCGATTGGACATGAGACTCGAAACTCGGCGAAAAAGAACGCGTTGCGACCTGTCCACTCATGCTGCCCGGCTGAGGCAGCGCGGGAACAACTCGGAACGGATGCGTTTGCCCTTGTCTTGCAGCAGGTGAGAGCCAATGGGAGAGCCAGCATGAACGTTTCTCCTCACCCTGTACCCTGTGCAGGCACCATCACCTATGGATGTGTCCTACGTGCCTAAGTTGGAGATTATGTCTCTATGTAAGCATCACAGGTCGAGAAGGGATTGAAGGCGCCCGAGCTTTCAAATCGTGCAGGGGCAGCAAACAGTGGTTCCAAGAGCATGGGAGTCGCACCTCATTTCCTACATGGTCTTCTTTCTAGTATGACGAGCTTTCGACTTTCGACATGCTCAGTCTCAACCAGCCGAGGATGCGCTGATCATGCGTCCGAGTTTTACACTCCAGCGCTTGGGAGCCCTCAGTGACCTCTGCTGCATCGGTTATCATTGCGCATGTTCTAGGAACATTTTGGAGGTGCAAGTGTTATGCTCAGGCACATTCGGGGTGTTCTTGGCCTTTGTCCCGGCCGTGACTTGTCTTAAGTACCTGCGAATCATCTCTAGCTAGGAGCATGGTGCCACGGTAGCCACTTCGCACAATCACCCAGTCCAGGTAGTCTTCGTCTCCACTTTGTTGAGCCCCGGCAAGGTGAGATAGACTCCACCGTATCACAGCTCTGTCACCTGCCCGACGACTCAGCTACCATCCAAGGAACTTGAATTCCTGGCAGCAGGTTTTTCCGGCCATCGGCAGGTCTGCAGCAAGAACGTCTCTCGATGCACTGAGTCTGAGTCATGCTCGTTGCAGGCTGAGGCACTCGGTTCCCATCGCCATGGAGATGTGGCTTGACTTGAGGGCAGGAAGACCAGCCACCAAGACGGAGCGTGCGGTTCATCTCAGGCTGGAAGGTGTCTTGGCAACGCTGAGTCTCAAGCTCATGCTTAGCTTCATCCCAGCGGTGCTACTGAGCCTTGACCAACAATGCCTTCTTGAGCCTCTTCGATAAGATCTCTGCAGCAACCTGAAGCCGAGGAGACTGGTCAGGGCCTTCTCCAAACCAGCGGCTCGTCAGCACCAGCTTTGTCCGGTCCGGCTTGCACAGATACAGCTGTCAAGGCTTTGGAGATAGGAAGAACAGGAGAAGCCCACACCTTGCAGAGGTGTCCAACTCATCCGCCCAGCTCCAGCTCCAGCGCACCTACTTTGCCTTCCTGGTTGTCTTCGTTCTGCTGGTGACCTCTTTTGCGCAGGAAGCCCGAGGGTCTGCCTTAGCTTGCGGACCTGGCAAGTCTGATGTTGAGCGCCAAAGCTAGAGGGCCCCACAGTCGAGGCATTTGTAGATGCGCCTTTCTGCACATTCCCAGGGCCTCATCACCACACTGCTCTTCGTGGCCCAGCAGCCGACAGCCATTGTTCCGCTGCTGGCCAAGTCATTGCCTCTTACATCCCGCTTCTATGCAAGCTGGAGGCAAGAAGGCACTGCATGAGTTTTTCTACGACTTGTCACGATGGATATTCATCTCTTTTCTGCAGTTGACATGGCCCGTTCTCTTTTCTGACAAACGCCACACAACATGAGAAGCCGAGGTGAATTACTTGGTGCTTGGGCACGGGGCTCGGTAAGCGTGCTGCTCATCCAATCCGATGCGGGAGGCCGAAGCCGTGAGATCTCAGACTTTTATCTCCGGGTTCCAAAATCATCCAAAGCCAACGCCTCCTTCTGATTCTTGTCATGCCCACAGTGCCTGGGACGCTTCCAAGGTGGGGCTCGTGCATGTGTGAGCTCCTGCGACCTGCCCCGCTTGCTCGGGCCCGAGCGCAGCCTCTGCAGAGAAGCGTGGGGCAAGCAGATGCAAGCAGCGTGCAGATGTCTGACTTCCGTTTCACAGAGGTCCTCTTCCTGAGCCTTCGCGAGTTTACTAGCCAGGACGACGCCAGGATCCGGGCGGAGGAGGAGCTGCACGAGCAGCGGCAATCGCTCGACGATGCTTCGCTGTTTCGCATAAAAGTGTGGATTCTGGATGCAGGATTCAGTGCTTATGGGGACTCGAGCAGCAAGATCGACTTTCATGCTGGTCATTGCGTTGGCCCAGAACTCACTAGAGTTGTCTAGATCCAGATCAAACATTGCTCGCGCTTACAAGAGACATTGAGGTCTTTTGCTCCATTTGCCCTCTTGTCCTCCTCGTTGCCTTTGTCTACTTCCTGGTAGAGCGCGGGGAGCCAAGCCTGCATAGCCTGCACTACGCCGGCCACGACCATTCGCAGCAGATGCTCATGCTGCTAGCAGGTTTCGCCCACGGCTACCTCTTCATGGCTGCTGAGCCTCGTCAAGGCGATACAGGAGCAGTCGCTTTCGATGTCATCTGCTCCTACTTGCCTTCCGTGTTGGCGCGACTGCAGGAGGCGAAATCTTTGTGCAGGCGCTCAAGCAGGCAATTCGAACCTGGCGTGCGTATGCTGACCTGGCAGACTTCTTTTCCTCCGTATCTTCAGGTTCACGTGGGACTGATGATATACGTGCTGCTCATGGTGGGAGTGTTGGGCGCACGTGGAGCTGAATTTAGCCTGCCTCTGGTGGTCCTGCTGTTGCTCGACGTCTCTGCACAAACTTGTCCGGACATGACGTGCGGTAGAGTGTGACTATACAGCAAGTGAAAGTCAGGCTTGTGGTGATGTGGTCCCTCCATGGCATGGAGGGCTACTTGTGGGCGAACTTGCCGTTGGACCGAGCGGCCGTCTCAGTCCTCTGTGAGTGATGCGCTAGCCGAACACAGTGATTAGTTCCACTGGGGAAGCAGTCGTGTTGGACCTTCAAGTTGGCATTCATGGTTTGGTCGGGAAGCGGGGTGCTAATCCCGCCTCCTTCATCGCCGGGAAGGGGAAGGATTTAATTTGAAAGTGCGACTGGCCGAACCAGCGACCCCAAAACTTATCCCAACTTTCTCGCGTCGCTCCCGGATGCACAAAGCCGAAGGGCAAGCTCCCAAGAAATTCAAACCAGGGCTGCCACCCAGCGGCCGGCGTAGAGACATGCAGAGACACTGGCAGTCGCAACCTTCCGGAGCAGGCAGAACAAGACTACTGAAGACCGTTCTCTCAAAGACAGCAGGAGTTCAAGGGTAACTGTACTTCAACCTTCGAGAAGGAGAATGCGCACTCTACCTGCTGAAGGCGAGGAAGATCAAGAGCGACACCCTGGCACAATTCCTTGCCCGACTATCACAAGTTGCCAAATTCGGAATAATTTCGATGCAAATCCAGACGGAAAGTTGAATCCTCACGCGAACTTTCGCTGCGTGTCGCATATCCTGACCGCATAGCCGTTGCAAGGCTCTCGTCAGTTCCGTGCTGTCAAGTCATCTTGGGCTAGTTTCTTGCAGTCTTTCGGCCGTCTGTAGTCGAGCTCAGAACCGATCGGCCCTTTCGTGGACCTACAGCAAGCCGTGTGCTACCGAGGTGTTTGACCTGGATGATGCCGATCCGGCGTTTGAGGAGGGCCTTGAACACGAGGCGGATGCCAGCTTTACAGCCTCATGACCGTCAGTGCGAGTGAAGAGATGCGATCGATGAAGCAGTCTCTGACCGCATTTTGCACGAAGCCTTTCGCTCCGAGCCTTGCGAAAGCAGTCGTGTCATAAATAGGGCATTTCGCGGGCTGGAAGTATGCGGTTTGCGGAGTGTAGAGGTGAACAGTAAAACCGAAGCCCGCAGGTTTATGAGCAAGCGGAGTGCCGGGCCGCAGAGCCATCGCCAGCACCGCCGCAGATCGTCGTGTCCAGGAGCCTTTTTGCGGGTGAGTGCAAACGGACGTTGGAATTTGCAGTCCTGCCACCGCCCGTGCCGCGAGGGCGTCGCTCAACATGCCTACGACGCCCGTGGCACCGCCTGCCGCCCCCTCCGTGGCACCGCCTGCGAGATCGCAACCCAGCCGTCCCAGCCCCGGCTCTCCGACTCTGCGGCGCCAGCGTGCAGGTCGGCATCTGCTCGCAAACGCAGACCCTGTGTCTGGCCTGAAAAGCACTCCTAGCTGTTGGCAGGTGCAGGGAAACCGCCCGAAGAGACTGGTACAGAAAGAAGCAACCAGGACCATGCTGAGCCCCAGTCAGAGGCATGCCTGCCAGACTGCATCTGCAGGATCAAGAAGAACACGAGTTCTGAGCTGTGCCACCTCTCCGGCTTGGTCCCCTTTTGGCGGGTCCAAGCCGGGGGGATGCATCGTGCGAAGCTGCATGCTCACCAAACAACAGCAGCTCTCAAGGGGTACCGCCAGCAGAGTTTACGCAAAAGCGCTCCATCCTCTGGCTCGAAAGGTGCTGCTGGATCCATAATATGACGACCATGGACGCAATGAGCATGCACCGAACAAGCTAGCGCACGATATTTATTGGATTATCTCACAGGCTGCTACCTTACCTTCTGCAGCAGTCGTCATGCCATTATTTTCGAATCCAGTGCGGGTGAGCTTCGCGACTTCACGACAACTTCCAGTCGCAATGGCCCGTTCTCTCACTTTCTGCACGGGCCGGGCAGCCTGTACTAGTACGTACAGTATTCGCGCGCCCATGCCATGATGTGCCATGGACTCGGAGGAGGAAGAGGATGCTGTTGGGGCCCTGGCGGAGAATCGGCGGACTCGTCTTCAGATCGTTTTTGCTGAGGACTGGTTCTGTGTGCTGCAACCGGTGGCGGTGCGTGCAGCACCGCGCGAGAGCGCTGCCCGGCGTGGTTCGCTGGTGGCTGGCCAGAGGATACAGGCACGGGTGCTGAGAGGCCATGACTCCTCACGCTGCTGCTCTTGAGAGGTGCGGCCTGGACGAAAGCTGGATGCAGATGGCAAGTCTTGGATCAGGCAGGGTGCAGAGAGATGATGATCATCAGCCGTGCATAGCTGACGACCGAGCTGCTAAGGGTAGCAACCGAGCACGACAGTGAGCATCATAAGGCTCACGCTGCTGGAGCTCTGGAGATCTTGCCGAGCCGATTCCTGAGACGGGCTTGCTTGGGCTATCGTGAGGCATTCAGTGTGCAGGAGTTTTCAGCCGTTGCTGCTTGGAAAGTCGTCTCGTCCTTTCGATAAGCGGTAATGAGGCCACTTCCAGAACTGCTCGGGGCTTCGTGCCTTTGGCAGATCAAGGTGAGGACTCTGCTCAGTTGTATTCCAGTCTGACCATCTGGGTGCAAAGGCTTTCCGGTTCTTCGGGGTCCCCTGACGACCGGCGAGTGCCCTCTTGACTCGGAGCAGGCCTGGTTAGGTTCGTTGTGTGTGTGTGTGTGTGTTTGTGCATGCGTGCGTGTGTTTCCGGGTTGTGGGCCTGACAGGTTCAGAAAGTTTTCTGCCAAGATCGATCGAATCGGAGGGATCGCTTGGAATGTTCTCTGCAACTCTTGTTGTGAACGAGATGGCAGACAATAGGATCGTACACACCGGCACATGCATCAGCCGCCCCGATTTCCGCGAAACGCAGAATTCAGAGATCGAGAATCGGTCAGCGTGACCGTATGAAGGGCGTGATGCAACGTCTTCAATCTGATAGCATCCTGTGCACGGTAACCGGCCGTATGCAGTTCTTTCTTCCGGGAACTGGACTGGACAAGACTCAAGTACCGAGGAGGCGGGGCGTGGTTGATATCGATCAAGTTGCGCCTTACCGACCAGGACATAGCAGCAAAGCATTGTATGCTCAGATCAAGGACATCAAGAGATTTCTGTCAGGCTGCCTCAGGGTACCATGCTTCAGGCAAAGCCTGTTTCACAACGGGCGTGCTCTCTGCAACGAGAAGGTTGCATCATTGCCACCCAGACACACGCATTTGTAGCACGAAGCATGCACCAACGGGGACCCAACATCCCCGAACAAGAGTGGCACGAAGCCGATACAGACACACTTCGAACAGTCAAACATGCATGGCATTTGTCCTGTGGGAAGACGGGCATCTGGACATCGTCAGGCTCTTGCAGCGATGGTTTTTTGGATGGCGGTTATGAACCAAACGTTTTAGACATGAGAGACGGTGGAAATCTTGACGGTGTCGGGGTGCTTGAAGGTTTGCTCGACATCACATTTCCATTCCTGCGTACATTAAGCAGGGAAGAGGTGGAGCCATGGCAGGGGACACAAGCCAGAAGA
>CAJNDV010008780.1:26351-67463 GCA_905221635.1 Symbiodinium sp. CCMP2456
CAAGCCAGAAGATGGCAGGGAACACACGCCAGAAGAATGTGTGCCAGGAGGGCCACGAGACCCAGTCAACTGTTTATATGGTAGCGCATTGGCGGGCGAGCAAGTCCGTAGCTTCTTCCCGGTTCAGGTTTGGCAGCTTCTTGTGCCAGAAGTCAAGAAGCTATCTATAGATACTCTAGAAAGCTTTTGCTCTGCAGTTGGTCGGCTTCCTGCGCTGGTGGCCGTTAGACCCGCTGCCGCCCATGCAACCTGCCACGCACCTCGGATGGCTTACTCAAGTCCACCTTTGGTGCGCTCAGTATCTTCGTGTTCAGTCAATTCCAGCTCTTTGTGAGCTTTCGGTGCCATGCCAGGTTTGGTGGTTCGTGGCTTTGCCACTGGGAGACAGCTCCGGGGCATGACAACATCAAGGACAAGCGTATGCATGCATGCATACAGACTGTATGGTCCTACACGGTACTCCCCAAATGATAATAGGCACGACGAATTAAAGAGAGCCACTCGGAAGGAGTGCCGAAGTCCATTACTTACGTGCATGCCTCGCTACATAGCTGATCCAGAAACTCGACGCGTTTGGAACAACTACCAGTCTCATTACAAAGCGTATTTCTGTTGCGCTAGGCAAGATGGCTCTCACCTGGCGAGCTTCAGTTGGAGTGGGCCTCAAGCACTAAGAAGCTTCGTTATCCATGAGGCCAAACTTTGGAATGTGAGATTTGAGATTTGGGTTTAATGGTGACAGACCATTCGCCTGCCCCCTCTCCTGAGGAATTAAGCCCGGCTCAGGGGGCAGCCGGGAGTGTTGGAATGTTGGGGTGAGACGTCGAGATCCTGAGAACAATATTGTAGTCCTGTGTTTATTGTCTGAGGGAAAGAGTCTGCGAGCTACCNNCCCCCCCCCCCCCCCCCCACGAAGCATGGTTTCCAGGGCTCGATTCCCAATCGGCTTATTTTCCGGATTTGGAGGTTCTTGAGCTTGCCATTGTTGAGGATGAAGTCGGGCTTGGTGCAGCGATTGTAGTCTTCTTGTGAAGCCAAAAGACCAAGCAGAAGGAACGAAGGTGGCGGCTACTTGCTTCGTTCTTACCCCCCTTTGGTCGTTTCGTCTGTAATCCTGCCGGAAAAAGAGGGCCGGACAATTACTTTACTACTCAAACCGACTGTATTGGTCAAGCTTCCAGTGTTTTTCCGACGACGGTAAGTGCTCCCCTTGAGGTCGGCCCAGCAGGGACGAAGGCTGATCCTCCCTTCAGCTGAGACATGCTTAGTGCACTGAAAGAGGGACGGAAGTGTCGAAAAAAATTGGTAAAGACGAAGAGCTGTGTGCTTGTGCTGACAGGCAGGCGAGGTGTGCGGCTGGTTGGAGGAAGATATCGGCTTTGGGGCCGACTTCTCTGCAGCCTGACTGCACGAAACTGGGCCCGGAAACGCCGAAGAGTAAGCCGAAGAGCATCTTCGGGTCTGAGCCAAGTTGAATGTATGTACACGTGCTTGTGCAATCGGTGGGATCGGCACCCTTTTCCTAAGGTGGTCTTGATCCAGGAGACCGCTGAGCACTCCTTGGTCTTTCAGATCTGAGCCTTGACCTTGGCTCTCGCTCAGGACCTGCCTGGCCTCGGCCGCTGCTCGCCCATCACCGCACCAGCAGTCATGCACGGCGCTGGTCCCCCAGATTTCCCCAGCCTTCAGTATCTCTTTAGAGTTCTTGAACTGCCAGCCCCGAACATGAGATGACTAGAAGCAACGGGCCGCAACAAAGCTTCCTGCTGGCGGGCTCTTGAGAAGAGTGAAAGGAAGAGGTGAGAGCCACAGAACAACACGCACTGCATTCTGCATGCCGACATCCGACAGACTCGAGCTGTTGGTTGGAACAAGCTCCGACAGCAGAAACAAACAAAGTCGCAGACAGCTTTCGCGTGGCCAATGTCTCCCATGTCAGCTGTTCTAGCAGACGAGGCCGGGGCTGGTGCTAAGTTCCTCGGTTAGTAAGGTTAGTAAACAGGAGAGAGCGGTTTTGGGAGAGCTGCGGCAACTGCAGAGCATTACTACTGTCGGTTCGAACAGGAGCATGCCGGCTCCAAAAAGGAGGGCTACGCAAACATGGCGCCAGTTGATCCAGGTGACTGCACGAATCACTGATATTTGGCACTGCTGTTGACCCACTGCCCATTGTCCCCATAATGGTTGCCGAGATTTGTCGAGGCATCCCACGGATGACGCCAGAAGTACTGCTCAAATCTTGCATGGAGAATCGCGGCTACGAGACGCCAGAGCTCAACGAAGTTCTGATTCTCCACTACAAGGGCCCTGCGGCACAACGGTTCCGTCCCCCTCCATGCCCAAACCATGCCCTAGAAGCAGGGGGTCAATCACCAGCTGAGGCTTCCGCAAAATTGAAGGCTTGGAGGCTTACTGGAATGTGCGATCGCTCTTCCTCGAATGCAACGGCATCAGAAAGCTTGAGAATTTGGAATGCATGCCAGAACTCGTCTCGTTGCCACTTGGATGTGTTAGTCCGCTTGTTCAATTGGGCACTGGGTTGCTGCCGCGTACGGCTTCGGCAAGGTATGTGCAGTCCAACTGCATCGCTGAAATCGAGGGCCTTGACACCTTGCGGAATCTGCAATACCTCAACCTCTCGCATAACAGCCTTAGCCGGGTGCAGGGATTACAAAACCTGCATCGGCTGGAAACCTTGAACCTTTCTGCACCCCGGCTGCAGCCACGGAAGGTTGGCAAATGCATCTGAGATGTTGGAGCCATGCCGGTCTGCCATGTCAGGCCAACAAGATGGAGGACGTCGCTGCACTGGCTACTTCTCCTCTTTATTGTTGCTCATATATGGAGTAGTGAGTAGGGCAGTAGCGTGGCTGAGGGAGGGAGCTGCTTTTGGCAGCTTGCCAAGGCTGGGCTCGCGGAACGGCCAACGCTGAAAAGTGTGGACGTGAGCTGTTCCTCGGACGTTTTTTAACGTTTGTTCTTCCTATATACAGCAGACCAGAAGCGGTCTCGGAAGAGGGCCTCTGAGATTCAGATTCTGATCAACTGGTGGGCTAGAGACGATGCTGCCACGGTCCATGTCACGAGGCAACTATTTCGAGGATGGCGAGTCCCTCCTTGCCTTCTGGAGCGAGCATCTGCCACAGGTACATGGCAAGGGTCGCAACCATTGGTTCGATGAAGCTAGCTGTGACACACCACTACTCCTGTTTTGGGGTCTTTTGAGGGCTTAGTGGGCAAGCTGGAAGCGGAGAGTGCCTTTTGCAGCAACTTGAGTGAACTCCCGGAGACCCTGGCTCGTGCGAGCAGTGCGACACACCGTCATGTAAGGACCAGCTTCCCTTGCCCTGAGGTGGAATGCGTGTACATACATCACAACCCTTGCTCGAGGGCACTCAAAGACGCCAGAAGACCCTTGGCAAGATAGTGGGTGGCGTCGGACTTGCGGTGCAGGTTCCGCTGGCTGGATTGCGACGAACTAGCCTTGCGGAAATAACATCTCTGCCATGTCTTGACTGAGCCTGGGCATTGCAGCTCGTCGTGTGATGTCGTGTGCCGCCGCCCAGGGCGCTTGGTGTCCACCCTGCCAAAGCTTCGGTGGATCGACGAGCGTCCTGTCACCGCCATTGCCGCGTCGCAGCAATGCGGTGCCGGGCAGGGCGGCTTTCGAACTGCTGCGGTGAGTGCTCATTATGTAGCAATGCTGTGAATTTAGGAGAGGGCCGGCTGTGAAGCCTGGGCCCAGGGAGGAAAGGACGCAGAGCTAAGTGCCAAGCAGGAGGGTGGGTTGTGCATGTTTCATGATGCGATATTCTCTGTTTCTGTTTGCTGGCCGTATGAACATGCCGCTGCACCGTGGGTCACACTGCGAAATCGCACAGGACTTTTGGCGAAAGGAGAAGGACGAGAAGCAACGCAGCTTCGAGAACTTTCGGCGCGTTCAGAAGGCCGCTCTGAGTGACTCCTCGGATATTGACAGTTTCGACTTCGTGTCGCAAACGCCATGCAGTGTTCTGGAGGCTTACTCCGAGCGCGCAAAGGCGCAGCGGCAGGCTGAAGAGGCACGCAGCGCGGCGCGCCAGCAGGCCGCAGCCGACATGGAGAAGACGGGCCCGGCACCCCAGCGCTTGACAGTGCGGTGCAGAATGTTCGGAAGAGCATTTTGTGTCGCCCCGTCCATGTTCTCATTTGAGGCGTATTGGCCGAGGGCTATGTTCTCATGCCGGACAAGACGAGACCTACTACTGCACCTGCTGGAGGATATCCGTCTCACTCGGAGCAGAACAAGGAAGTCCTTGCGAAAGTCCAGGCGATCTTGATGAGCCGCAAGGAGCAGGCAGCAAAGGATGCTCAGACGGTGGCGGTGGGGGTGCATGGCAAGGATGGTCTGTCAGAGGATGTGCCGAAGTCTACCAGCACGAGCAAGACTGTGACGAAGACGTCTGTGATCATGCATGAGCCACAGGGGCCCAAGGGCGAACAATCCCAGCCCGAGTCCAAGGAGAATGGCACCCCGCAGCTCAAAAGCCCAGAAGAGGCCACAAACTGTGTCCAAGAAGCGGACGAGTCGGAGACGAAGGAGGCGCAGCTGGTGGCGACCGCAAAGGGTGAATACCATCCTCTGCGGCAGCCAACAGGCGAACTTGCAGATCTCGACTAAGAATCTTAGCATGTGCATCAGGAGCAAAGAAAGCACTGGGACCCCGGCAAAGGATGTACTGAGACATGTCCTGTGCAGCCATTTTGCCAAGGTCTCACAGCCGTTCTGTGCCATCTCGCAACGGCGGCCTCGCTTGTGCCTGGCAAGAGAGGACCGGGATTCCTGGACATGTGACAATGGGTGCATCAACCTGTTCATGGATGCATTTGTTGGATCATTAGGTGGTGACTGTGTGCATGCACATGCGGGGGTGCAAGGATACTTGGAGGAATGTACTTGTGGGTATTCTTGGCATGTTGTTTGGCTGGTGGGGTGGATGAAGGGTCCTTATGACGAGAGTGCGAGGGTTTTGCTTCTTCTTGGGGAGGGAGTTTGGGCGGACTCCAAACTACTAAGTACTAACTCCTAACTGCTAACTACTAACTAACTGCTAACTACGAACTATTTATTACTGCTGCTGCTACTGCTGCTACTACTACTACTACTACTACTACTACTACTGCTCCTACTCCTACTCCTACTCCTACTCCTACTCCTACTCCTACTCCTACTCCTACTCCTACTCTTACTCCTCCTACTACTATTATTATTATTACCACTACTACGAAGACGACGACTACAAGTACTACTACTAGCACTACCACGACCACTACCACTACCACTACCACGACCACTACCACGACCACTACCACTACCACTACTACTTCTACTTCTATTTAACTTCTACTTCTACTGCTACGCGTGCTGCTGCTGCTGCTGCTGCTGCTGCTGCCGATACCGCGGATACCATGCATACACTGTGCGCCTGTAGTCGGTGATGGACCCCGTTCAGCATGGCTGTACTTAATTGGCATCTCACGCCATCTAGCTCTTGCAGAATTCTTTGTTTACACATGTGTTTTCCGGCGAAAGTAGAGTTTAGGTGACCCCTGTGAAAGGCTGTGGCCTGCAACTCGTGCCTTAAAGAAATGTAGCTGCTGCCATTTCTGTGACCTTGGCTTTCGTCCACCCTGCTCTCAAGTTTCATCTTCTCGTTCAGATATGAGTCTGCGATGGTCCGGCGTAAGTTCCGCGAGAGGATACAGAACAATGCAGACGACAATCCAATGAAGCATAGACACACGGATAGACATTGTACTCACTTGCATTGTGCTCGGGGAACTCTTTCTGCAGTGCCTGTGTCTGTATCTCGACATTCATCTGATCGAATCGACATTATTAGCTGAACTCTCTCCTCCTCTCTATGTCTCTTCACTCTCTCTCTCTCTCCCTCTCTTC
Organism: Symbiodinium sp. CCMP2456; assembly: GCA_905221635.1. NCBI lineage: Eukaryota > Dinophyceae > Suessiales > Symbiodiniaceae > Symbiodinium > Symbiodinium sp. CCMP2456. The sequence continues at coordinate 32,290 of CAJNDV010008780.1, forward strand.
TTCGGCGCCAGGGCCCGCTGCGCGATCTCCTGGGCTGGGCGCCGGAGGGCGCTCGACCTGCATGCTGTGCCTTCGATGAAGAGAGCCAGGCCTCCCAATGGGGCACTTGGAGCATTGGATGTAAGAAATAAGGAAGAAATAGGAACAACACAGAGCTTGAACACACGTCAAACGATTGGCAAGAGGGAGTCGCCTTGCTTCGACCAGGTCTCTGAGCAAGTGCTCGCGAACTTCGAGGCGATTGGGAAGACGGGGAACGGGATGCCATGTCATGAAGTCATGAAGTGGTTCCTTCAGGCCCTGAGCCAGCTGATGGAGGCGCCCGCACAAGTCGGAGACTCTGCCACAGTCTGCCGATCTCTGCCAGGCCGTTTGCCTTCCAGAGCACTTGGCTCCGGGCGTGGTCTTCACCGTGACCCCTGGCGAGCTTCCACTACCGGAGGCGGTGTGCTTCGTGTCTTGCAGAACGGTGACCAAGCAACAAAATCAGTCAGATGTCTTTCTCGCTCCTCAGGTTGTCTCCGAGGCGTTTGGGCTCAATGCCGCAGAGAGGCCGGCAACTTACCTGGATTGATTGCAGCATGTTTAGACAGTTTAGACTCTCAGCAAGCTGGAACATCATTCGTCGTGGTTTGGTTTTGCCAGGCAGAAGTGCCGGCTGCTCGCTTGCAACACGCCTTCGTTTGACTGGGCAGACCAGGTCCGTGTGAGCCTGCAGTATTGCAACCATGGATTTGACAAACTTGCAAAAGCTGGAAAGTGTCTCAGCATGAGCAGAGAAATTCGTTATCCCTCAAAGGATGCCAATATTAAGTCCAGTTGATCGATTGCATTGCATCCGGTGGGTGCTGCATCGATGTTTTTGTTTTGGTCGAACACATCAGCAGTTCAAGAGTCAAGGCTTCCCAGGCTGTGCAGACCAGTTGGGACGTTTATATGCGGGCGTGGAACTCGCAGTATTCATGTAATGTGGACAGCATCAGCAACAAGTGGAGCTTTGGAAGAGCAGGACACGATCGGGCACAGATGCAGCGTGCTGAGCGAGAAGGCGGCCGCGACATGCAAGCGTGCTGCCGAGTACTGTTTGGAGCCATAATGGCCCACTGCAAGGGCTGCACGGAAGGCAGGAGCTGCGCTTCGAGCGCCTCCTGGATCTGCAAGGCGCCGAGCGGATGCCGGGGCGCTGCTTGCTGGCTTTGGGCTCCTCGGCAGCCCCGATTCGCAGACTGTCCGCTGTCCATGCCCAGTGTTCGTGATGCGAGGGCCTTCCTGTCTCCGGCCTGCCTGTGCGATGAGGGCCCTCTACACCTTTGAGGTAGAGATCGCCCGAGTTGGCTGTCCAGTCCTGCATTTGGGCATTGCAAGCATTGCCAGTCCTGGGCTACTACAGGTATCCGCCAAGTACTGTATGACAAATGAGATTTTTGACCGAGTGGTCGCAGCAGTTTCATAGATCATGCTTCCATATGCTTCCATGCTTCGTGATAGATGTGACTAGCGGGCAGCATCTGTAAAATTACGCACAGCCTTCGCTTTGTACACCGAGGTATTGTGCTCGCAGCGAAGCTCTTGGGAAGCCAGTGCTTGGCATTGCTGCGGTGCGACGCAACCGTCGACCCCGTGACCCTGACCCAGGCCCATCAAACGATTGGAAAGTCGCGGAAAGCCTGTGTGATCTGCAACGAAGTGTACAGTGAAATGGAGGAGCCAGATTCAATCTGGTCCTCAGCCGCCAAGTCGAAACGTCCCAAACGCCCATTTTGTGTCGCTGCCAGACGAACCACCGCCCCTGGCGCCGGGGCTGGCTGTCTCTTTGCTGCGAGGTCGTAAGGGATACTTGGATACGTTGGGTGTGTTGCGGAAGCCAGCGGTTTAAACTCGCCGACAAATTCAATTTCAAGCTCGGACTGCCGCAGGCTTCGGAGGAGACTCATCCGTGATCTCAGCAAGCCGCAGCTGGACGGCGGCTTGGCAGAGAATGCACTGTCGTCTTCAGGCTCGTGTGCAATAGGAAGTCTGTGCAGCGGGGCTTGACGTGGTCCGTAAGGTCCGGGAGCTCAAAGAAGTGATCAAGAGAGACAGCGGGATCGCGGAACATCAGCAGAGGCGAGTCCAACTTTGGACGAAGTGCATCGTCAGCTCACAGGGAGACGAATGACTGACAGCATCAACTAGTTGAAGATCGGACGTGCAACGGCTGCGTTTTTCCTGGCACAGGCTGGTCCTTGCCTCCTCGCAAGATGCCGTGGAGGAGCCAACACAATCGCAGACTTTCGTTTCGCTTGATACAACGGATGCTTTTATTGTAGGTTTCTTAACGTCACGAGACGAACAAAACCACAGAAAGGATTTGGTCTCCTCCTAAGTACCTTGCAGGGCTGTGACCTCGCAGATTCCGGTTTCAGGGACGCGAAAAAGCAAACGGATGCCAGAAATGTTGGTGTGTTGACGCGCCTCGGGAGGCAGGGCTGCATTTGTGGTTCGGTGTCCGAGCGGCATCGTCAAGAAGTGGCTTCCATAGATTCATTTTTAGTCGCAGGGTTGTTCAATTCAATCGAGGCAGTATCCTTGAAGGCAAGTTTTAATTGATTCCTATGCCTGTGCGGGTTTTGAACGAAGCTGTGTTAATTCGGCTGGCATAAGAACATACCACACGCTGCAAACCATATTGAATGGTCTGGGCATGTCTGCGCTGAAAGTGAGCAGACTATGAAGACTTACGCGACCCAGACCCTGGCGCCCTTGAGGATCACCAAGTGCTTGGAGACTTGTCGCCCGAGGCAGGGATTGGTCTCTCAAATCTTCAACCTGGATTAAAGCTTTGCTATCGCCTCTCTGAAGGGGGTCTTTGCAACTGGAGAGGCTGAGCTTACGCTGCAGCTGCTCTGCTTGGAGCCGCGCTGGGCAGCTGCACGCCAGTGTCTGGACGAGGCGACTTTGATCATCCCAAGAAGTGCCTGTAATTTTTGTGGTAAATATCTTAAAGGCGTCTTTCCGCTCTCTTTATCTCTCCTGTCGTTGCAATTTCTTTCTTGTATTCGTTCTTTCTTTCCTTGTCACTTTATCTCCCCCTCAATCTGTCTGCACGTGTGCTTACGCACACACTCAGACAGACGTGACATCTTGAGACATTTAGCTGTCGTTGGGTATTCTGTTGCACCTGTTCCTCTGTATACAAGTGGACGGTCCGTTAGCATCAAGTTCGGAAGTTACTGCGGCCTCTACCGGCAGGAGCCAGAGGCATGGGAGGACTTGGAGGAGGCGGGATGGACAAGAGGCATGAATTTCATTGCCTTGTATACTTCTCTTGTTGCGCGAATGCGCCTTCCTTTCAGCGCAAAGCATACCACCCCGAGACGCCGAGACAGCAACAAGGTCTTTCCTGGCCAGTGCAGATGGGCAGTGCAGGATCTCCAGCGCGACCGTGACTTGATGTTGCTGACCGTCTCGCAGCGCCCAGCTTTGCTGCGCGGGAGTGGCTTCACAGGCCAGGTGACTTGCAGTTTTCAACAAGGTGAGCAGCATGCCGGTGTTCAACTGTGGTCGGAGCTGCAAAGGGCATTCTTCTTGCTGGCGGCTCGACTTGAGGAGACGCAGAAGTGGTTCTGGCGGCCGCTAAGAAGGTCGCAGACTCAGTGTTGACTGACTTCGTGTGCTGGGACGGACGGGCTGACTACGGCGGCTAGAGGACCCATGGCGCACCACGAGCAGCTTGCACACGTTTACACACCGCGAGAGCAAAGAAGCATGAATGGTCAACCTCCATAGACACTACTGCCTTCGGCTTCGACTATCCATAATATCTGTGACAGGATCCAGCTATGTTGGATGCGGCTTCTTGGCTGCGTCTGAACGGTCGCAACAGCCAACGACTCTGAGAGTATGATACGTTTGCACCTGTCGGCAAGCACTAGAACGGACGAAACGCAGTCGTTCATGACTGAAGCTGGCATGCAAACCTGAGTTTGTTACGAGGCGCCAATTCCCCCAAAGGAAGCAAATTGCAGCAACAGCTCCTGCTCCTTTGAAGTTTGCTTGATGCGCGGATCTGAAATCAGGCTGACCATCATCTATGGCTTGACGACTCTTTCGCAGAAGCTGCCTCTGTCGCTTGACATTGACAGAATCAGGGATTGAGTTGGCCGAGCCAGACTTTCGCTCTGTTTCACACAGCTGTTCTGAATTTTGGCTCTGCAGCACTGGAACGGGATCTAAGCGATTTGCAGCTCTGCAATGCTGTCATGTGCGCAGTGTGCGCGACTCTTCACCTCCGTCGGAAATACCAGAACATCAGGGCCCGGGAGAGCAACGCCTACTCATGCTGGAAGGGGTGGCAGGAATACACTCAGCAGACATGCTGTGTGATGCGGCCTCGCAGAGACTAGAACCGAATCGGAGCGCAGTCACGGATGTTGATGCTGGCCGCTGGCAGATTCTATTGCAGTTTCTTTCGAAGAGGCACAATGCCTTGTTGACAGCAGACGCACTTTGTTGTAATGCTGCCATCAGGGCATGCGCCAAAAGGATCCAATGGCAGTGGTGTCTCCAACTTGTACCAGTCATGTTCGCAAACAGCGATGGGTGTGATGAGATCACTTTGAACACTGCCATCACGGCTTGTGGCGTGGGACAGAAATGGCGGGAGGCGCTTGAGCTCCTGTTCAGAATGCCGACTTTGAGGAAATCCCCATCTGTGATCAGCTTCAATTCCGCAATAAATGCATGTGGTCAGGAATGGTGTGTTGCCGTTCACCTTCTTGACATCATCTTTGCCAGGAGACTCGTTCCGGATGTTATAACCTACGGTTCGGTCATCAATGCCGGGCAGAGACTTGGGCAATGGCAAATGGCCCTCTCAGTGCTTCATCGCCTGATGCCTTCGAGAAGAGTGTCGCCAGATCAAATCACGTTCAATGCGGCCATCTCAGCATGTGGTGGTGTGGGCAGCTGGGAGATGGCGCTCTGGGTTCTTTTTGAGATGAACGCGGCACGGGTGAGTCCCAATGTGATCAGCTTTAATGCCGCCATAACAGCCTGCGACATTGGCAAGCAGTGGCGCAAAGCCATCGAGCTGCTTGCCAGTATGCCCGCCTCCAAGGTGATGCCAAACCGCATCAGCTTTACAGCGGCCCTCAGTGCAGCCGGAAGACAGGGTGAATGGCAGGTTGCGGTTCAGTTGCTTTCGGACACACTGGCTCCTAGCCAGCTCACCTACAATGCAGGCATCAGTGCCTGTGAGAAAGGTGGGCAATGGGTGCTGGCTCTAAATCTCTTCTCCGAGATGCCAGCCAAGAGCATCTCACACGACAGGATTAGCTTCAACTCTCTGGCTAGCGCATGTGAGAAGTGCTCGCAGTGGCATGCTGCATTGGTCGTCCTCCGCAGCATGTCTTTCAGTGCAGTCCTTCCCAACCAGATAAGCTTCAATGCTGTGATCAGCGCCTGCGAGAAGGCGGGTCAGTGGCAGACATCTCTTCAGCTGTTAGATGACATGCCCGCAGCAAAGGCCGTGCCTGATTTGATCACTTACAATGCCACCATCAGCTCATGTGAATCTGCCAGCAAATGGCAAGCAGCACTTCAAGTGTTCGACGAAGTCAGAGACGCCGAGCTTCTCCCGAATGTTGTGACATTTACTGCTGCGATCAGCTCCTGCGACAGTAGTTGCCAGTGGGAGATCGCCGTGCAGCTGATGTCTGACATGGGCCCGGCGGCAGTAGAGCCGAACCTACTCAGCTACAATGCGACACTTAGCAGCTGTGGGAGACATGGGCAGTGGCAGGTACTCATTCTGCTGCTTTCAGACCTCATTCTGGCAGCACTTGTGCCGGATGCTGTAACATTCCGCCTTTCTGTCAGTGCTTGTGAGAAGCTTGGACAAGTTGGTAGTGGCTGTGGCAGAACCCTTTCCGCCCAGTTTTGCAACTTCTGATTTGCTTCGAGACTCGCCCGGATCCTGAATTCGCCCCTGCATGACTTGGGTTTGCTGTTTGGATCTCTCAGAGCGCACACTGCGCACGCCGAAGGGTGCTCACTTGTGCAAAGAAGCTTATGCTGTGTGGCTAATATGTAGTCGCGACCGAATTCGCGTCTCTGCGGAGGCGATTCTAGCTCGTTTTGAAGGGATAGCCCTCTCGGGCTCCGAACTGAAGACATCGTGCAGGGAAAAGGTCTGCTATGCCGGAGGACTCCAAAGCCCTCCCAGAAAACTGGCACGAACTGACCTCATCAGGTCCATGGAGCTGCCGCTCTGAGAAGTGCTCGGGCAGCACTGCTTGCACTGTCCGGCGAGGAGCACTGCAGGGGGCACCAGGGGAAGAGTGAAGAGAGCGCCATTTTTCAAGTCCAGAGGACAGCGAGCCAGGCCCGGGCGGCCCAGGCCAGGTCCCACTCAGATTCTCCCCCCTTGTGAGTGCTTTCTGTCATCGCCCCTCATGGCAGTCGCGCAGCAGCTTGCGGCAAAGCACCGTGAGCTGGCGAAAGCAGCGCTCCGCAAGGAGGGTGTCTACAAGTGGAAGCAGCATGGATCATCTCAGTCTCTGGATCAGGTGACGTGAAAGACGCGAGTGTGACTTGTTGAAAAAGCGTATTAACGCAAGCTTGCAGTTGAAGGGAATATTGGCAACAAAAAGTAAGGCCTTTCTTCTCTCTTGGCAGGACGGCCGAGCCCTGGAAGCCTTGGACACTCTCCGGGCAGACTCCGAGCTGGCCGGGGCCCCGCGAAGACGGGAGCTGCGTCGGACTGTCGTACTGTAGCTGTTCCTTCTGCGCCGTTGATGGCACGCCCGTCGTAGAGCCGTTGTCCGCCGTTCGCCCTCACATTTTGAATTCCTCGCAGCGAGTGTGAGACTGTGACATGCATCGGATTTGGGACCTGCCAACTCGGCAGGTTCATATCGCCCTGGAGAATGATGCCAGAGCACTACAGTTCGCAGCAGAGGAGCGCCATCCTGCAGTTTGGCACAGCTTTCTCAACTCTCCTGTTCTTTGTGGAGGACTTGCGAGATGATGCTGAGTTAGTCCTTGCAGCAGTGCGCCGGCGTGGCCAGGCCAGTTGATGCACCAAAGCTCCAGGAAGCTCGCCGCTCCTCTGCAGGTGCTGCGCTGGGCCTCCGAAAGGCTGCGAGGGGAGAGGCGAGCTGTGCGATCCGTTCTACTTACTTCCCGCTGAGCCTCCTAAGTGTTGGAATTTTGATGTCCTCCCGGATTCAGGCATGTCGTGCTGACTGCCATTGATCAGGCGCGAACCACCGTGAATCTGCCTTCAGTTGCATCCATGTCTCACAGGGCCCCCTTCACCGAGTGTGCAATCGGGCAGGACCCACGCGCCGTGATGTTCGCCTCAGAGGAGCTAGCTCGGGACAAAGAGGTGGGGATTGCGAGGCAGGATAAGCTATGATAAAGATTTTTCCAATCTGTGGCCAGGTACTGCTGGCGGCCATGTCCAAAGACCCCAGCCTTGCCGTCCACTTGGCCAATGTCGCCAGAGGGACCCGGGGGTCAGGGCCAGGGGGTGCCAGAAATGGGGATGTTAGACTTCGAGTGGTTGCATGCGCCAGCAGCGCTGAAACATCCAGAAGATTCTTCTGTCGATAGTTCCCTCTGCCTTCGAGTCGATGTGAGTTTGCAGTTTCTGGATGTCGGCAAATATCATAAATGCCGGCAGGATCGCCTGAGCACTTCCGAAGCCACCGCGGGCGTGCAAAAATGATTAGCTCTGATGTTGGACTGCGATGTCTGTTGTAACCGCTATGGTGCTGCAGTAGCCCGGGTCTCGGAAGTTAATGGTTGCTGGACTGCTTGGTGCAATTCAATTCTAGACGAACACGTGGATGTACAAACCGTGCAATCCAACGCAGGCAACGGAGCTACAGAGGCAGCGGCACGGCCAGGACCTGAGACTTTCTGCAGCCCATGCAAACGCCTGAGTCCAAGCCGTTCGGTTTATCTTATTGAAGGGACATGACATGACAGCTGCGTGGCGTCCACATGGTGCAGTTTGGCTGCTGTCCTACAAGTAGGAAAGCTCGCGCTGATCGCGGTTGAAGACGAGTTGATGTGCCCGATTTTATGATTTACTTATGTAGGAGGCAATGAGATGTGGCCCCTGGTCACATGGTCCTCCTGTTAAAACTGGCGCAGACTGAAACTACCATCTGATACAGTGTTTGTGTACTACGGCTCTCAGGCATTCTGCGAGAAGTCCTTTGGACAGCTTTGGAGGCAACCTGCCAAAGTACGCACCGAAGCTTTCGATCTGATTTGCCTTCAGGATGCCGGGCTTTACATGGAGCGAGTAGCGCTAGTTTCCGGGCCAGTCCCTCAGCTTTCAAGCTCGAGCAGCTGCATCATCGGCTTGTAGAGTAGGTTGTGTTTCCCCGTGCTGAACTACACTAGGTGTGTGTCGAGACTGTTGGGTTTAGGGCCGTTTGTGGTAGAGATTGCAAACTGGCGAAGGCCGGGTGAGTCCGACAGCCACCAGGCGATCCAAGGAGATGCTGTAGACTCTTCTCAGCACGTGTCTCAGGGAAGCAGGTATTTCTGATATCTGGTTACACTGTCGTGGCTCAGCTTCTCTAAGGAGCAGTGAGGCCAGTGGAGTCGCAGATGAGGCGACGCGCTGATATCCTGCAGTGGGGCAGAGGTGATGCAAGCACAAGCTTCAAGTCGCGGCCAAGGCTTGGGTTCTGGGCTTGACGCCGAGTGCGATTCGACGAGAAGCTGAAGAGCAAAGGCTTCCTTCACTCACGGGCATGTTGAGAAACTTCAGCTGGCTCAGTGCCCAGAAAGGCTCGCGACTCGCAGAGCCCGCAGCTGAGATTTGCAGGTCTCGCAGCGCAGCGTTTGAGTCATCGGCTTCAGGTCTTCAGATTGCAGACCCCCGAGGGTCTCACGAAGACCTTCTTGCGATGGAAGTCCTACAAGAGCGGTCCCCAGTGCCCAGCGCCTTCGAAAGGGAGACACCCCGTCATTCCGCAGAAAGGCGATCGCCTGGTCCTGGGCACGGTGAGGCGGCCGGCTTCTTAGAAACACGCGTCCTCTCAGAGCGGACGCGCCTGGCCGGGGCCTAGCCCGGGGCATCGAGGCAGACTCGGAGTCGGAGTTCAACTCCGCCCAGGCGCCGGCCCTTATTTTGTGGGGCCTCGCCATGGTGCCTTGTACAGTAAGGTTTAAGAATTTAAAGTCCCTAAGAGCACGGTGGACTGGCACTACCTAGCAGGTCGCTCAAGCCGAGGCCCCTCGCAGCTTTTTTACAGCTGCCAAGCTTTCGTCCCCTCGAGCACTCGTCGGGGCTTGACAGCCGTAAATCGCCGTAATGCTTCGAAGGCGCACATCCGTCAAACGAATGAACAGGATGCCAGGATGCGTGACATCGGATGACTCTGACGGGGCAAAGAAATGATGCTGCCAGGTTCTTTCGCTGCTCTACCGCTGCGCTTTCCAGGCGGTCTTTCCCAGGCAGTCACGGGCACTGCAGCGTTTCGCTCCTCCTTCGGTGTCGATCCGAGAGGGCGAGCGATGACGTGCCGGAGGAGTTCAGGGTGCAGCACTTGACAATGACCAGCCCGGCTCGGATTCTGCAGCTTACTCAGAACGTTAAGGACCTGGACCTCCTGTGCCAGAGGCATTCAGTCGGAGGCTCATGTGTGAGAGATCTGGCCACCGTGAATGGAGAGATGTCAACGTATCATCGCGGCATTTCGCGTCCAGCCTGTCCGAGGTGATGTCGTTGGCTCTGCATGGAGGGGTGGTTGACAAAGTTCCCTGTCGAACTTGCGGTGTGCCACAGCAGCGGGTGCATGAGAAGATTTAAATTGCCAGGTCACAGCTCTGCACGATCCTTCTCAAAGTTGCGCCCTTGGCTTTTGCGACCGGGTGCATGTACACAGCTCGTCTACGAATCATAGAGCACGCAGTGTACATGCCGTCAGCTGTTCCACCCAACAAAGCCCTTTTCGATGGTGGCCCCCCGCAGGGCAACGCCTTTTGGAGCTCTGGCCACGACTCCGAGGAGGGCTTGCCTCGGTTGTCGCCTCAACTGTTCTTCGTCCATCTGGTCAGAGCCGGGTGCACGTAGACCACTTCTCGCTCAGATGCCCATCGACAGCATTGTCACTTACTTTGGCATCCATACCGCCGAGGCACAGTGATTCTCAGAACCGAACAACCATAACACAGGCCACATCAGTGCAAGTCCTGGGCATCTCCATGTCCTGATGCCGTGCTTTACAAATTTTCTTGCTGTCTTGAAACTTCAGAAGCGGCATAAGACCCCACCAGGCTTGCTTTACAACTCTCCTCCCAATTTGTATGGGCATGAGCATGAGATTGGATTCCTAGATGCACCAGCTGTAGTTTTCAAATCAGAGTGCAGCGAAGAAGTGCGCATGGAAGACTAAAAGCAATGCATCCAGAAGCGGGAACTCTTTGATTTGATCAGTTGCAATCTGCACAGTGCACAAATCATTGCGATTCCTCGTGGGGTGCTGCCTTGCCAGTACTTTGTAGTACCTGCAAGTACCAGCGTGGCATCATGCACAGCTTGATTTGTTTGATGTCGCGGCCTGTGGTTTCCCTCTGCCAGTATTTCGCCTTCCTGCACGAGTACGCGACATGGCTCCTTCTGCCTGCCGTGCTCGGAGTTGCCGTGCAGGAGCCGAGCCGCATGACACTCTCGTCAGAGCTCTGCAGATTTGCTGTCGTTTAAGCCCATGCCTACAGACCAAACGATCGAGAACGGAAGCCCCAGCGCAGGCAGTCTTAAGCCTTGATAACGACGGGCTCGACGCAGTGCGGGGCTCGTGAAACTTACAAGTACTGCGGCGTGGAAGAAGTTTGCGAGGCTTAGCATTATTGACAATTTGACAGCCCTGCAAACGGGTTTTCCACCGGATTGATGGTAGGAGAGGCCGAGCTTCAGAATTCTTTCCAGTCACTTGTCGGTCTGAGAAGCGCTGGGAAGGAAGAGGACCGCATTTTTTTTGTGCTTTTGAGCTGCAGGTCGCGGAGCCTGGGCCCTGGAAGCAGAAGGTCTCGTCGCTGCAGGGCTCGGCACAGCACAGCCCAGGCGCCGCATCTCCCAGGCTTTCATGGTCTTTATGTCTGCCCGAAGCTTGAAACGAGTTCGCCGGAGTTGGGCTCAGTCCTAGAAGGCCCTGAGCTCAAGGTGTGGACCACAGCCTTCATCGAGCACTGGAAGCGCTGCCGTGCCGGACTGCACTACCAGTTCGGAGCGAGGCATCATTCTACATTATGCTGCAGCAACGCTGCATGTCAGAATCTTACCGGTGCAGGCTGGAAGACCGCCAAGCAGAAGCGGAGTGTGAGGCCAGGGAAGTCGGCACTGCACCGCAGCCACTTGCTTGGAAGCAGCTTGGTGGCGCTATTTTTCGGTATTTTTTCCGTTTATTTTTGTATGTTTTTTCCGGTCGCGCGGTTTCCAAGCAAGCAAACAAAGCAAGCAACCAAGCAGGCAGGCAGGCAGGCAAGGAAGAAAGGAAGGAAAGCAAGCAAGCAAGCAAGCAAGCAAGCAAGCACGCAAGCAAGCACATCGCCAAATGAGGGGGCGTGCTTAAGATATAGGATGAATCCGAACCGCGAAATGAGGGGGCATGTTTAAGATATATGATGAACCGGAATCGCCAAATGACGGGTGTTTGTTCAAGGTATATGATGATCGTAATCGCGAAATGAAGGGGTTTGTTTGAGTTTTAAGATATACGGCGAATCCGATATGATGAACTCGAATCTCCAAATGAGGGGCCGTGTTTAACATATAGGGAAGATTCCGAATCGCAAAATGACGGGGCGTGTTCAAGATAGATGATGAACCGGAATCGTCACATGAGGGGCGTGTTCAAGATATATGATGAACCGGAATCTCCAAAATGACCGGGTGTGGTCAGGATATATGGCGAATCTGGTATGATGAGCCGGAATCGCCAAATGAGGGGGCGATTTCAAGATATATGATGAACTCGAATCGCTAAATCATGGGGCGTGTCTGAGATATGTGATGAACCCGAATCGCCAGATGAGGGGGCGTGCTTAAGCTATATGATGAGTCCGAATCGCTCAACCGAGGGGCATGTTCAAGTTATACGACGAACCGGAATCGCCAAATGAAGGGGCGTGTTTTAACACATATGATGATTTCGAATCGCTAGATCATTTGGCGTGTTTTAAGATATATGATGAACCCGAATCGCCAAATGAGGGGGTGTGTTGAAGATATATGATGAGTTCGAACCGCTCAACCGAGGGGGCATGTTCAAGACATATGATGAGCCGGAATCGCCAAATGAGGGGGCGTGTTTAAGTTATATGATGAACTCGAATCGCTAAATCATGGGGCGTGTCTAAGATATGTGATGAACCCGAATCGCCAGATGAGGGGGCGTGCTTAAGCTATATGATGAGTCCGAATCGCTTAGCCGAGGGGCATGTTCAAGTTATATGACAAACCGGAATCGCCAAATGAAGGGGCGTGTTTTAACATATATGATGAATTCGAATGGCTAGATCATTTGGCGTATTTGAAGATATATGATGAACCCGAATCGCCAAATGAGGGGGTGTGTCGAAGACATATGATGGGTTCGAATCGCTCAACCGAGGGGGCATGTTCAAGATATATGATGAACCGGAATCGCCAAATGAGGGCGCGTGTTTACGGCAAAGGCGAAAACGTGTTTAAGATATTTAGATATAATTACATATGTATAAACAAATAAACAAATAAGTATATATATATATATATATGATGCAACCCCGAGCCGAAGAAAGTTTGGCTAAGTGACACCGAAAAAATTGATAAGTGACCCGAAACGGTGCGACCTCGAAAACAGTTTGCCAAGTGACCTTCGTGTTTTCCCTCTCGACGGACCCACCTTGCCGCGGTGGGAGGGCTCAGTACCCCCTCCACAGACGGGGAAGGAAGCCAGGAGGTCCCCAAACACGAAACGGAAAAAAAATACCAAAAGAAACAGGAAAAAATACCGAAAAAAATCAGAGACCAAGCAGCTTGTGGTTCTTACTTTTCAGTGCGTGGCAGCCAAACAGAGCAAGGGCATGTTTCATGGTGAAGCTGCGCAGCGTGCAGATGTGCGGACCTGCAGGCTCCTGCAGCGTACTGCATCGAGACAAAGCGCTTGCGGCTTATTCCCAGTTTCGATCGGCTGCTTTGCAGAGTTTGGACAGCTTCTGGGTACGCGTAGAGAACATCAAGTGATATCAAGTGCAGGTCTGGCGCGTGCCTTCGCTGCTGGCTCGCGGCAACGAGCGGAGTCGGACCACAAGGTGGCCGGCAGAGCCGGGCAGGTAAAGAGAGTTCGTGCGGTGGGCCCGGCCCCGCGAATCTAGGGCCTAGGGCAGTTCTGAAGTGACTTCGTCTTTGCTCAGCAACAGCCGCAGCTGAAGCCAGAGCGGAAGAAGTTTTTACACTGCTTCGCGATTGCCAGGTGCATGACCTTTCGAAGGAAAAAGAACAGGGCCTGGCTACTTTGCTTGAAGTGGTGCTGTCACTGCTGTCAGTGGGACTCACACTTTGAGCTTCAGACCCACGAGTCCGCATGAGTTTTTGAAGGCCGGGTTCCTTATCTTATTTCGATTTCTCCGGACGGTGCCTTGGCAGCATCGGGGACTGCTGGGGCTCTGGATTCCGAACCTGACAGTCATGTAAAGAGGTGGTGGCGATGAGCTGTTTGGCTGCCGCTGCTTGGACCCTGGACGAATCCAAGATGTTCTGCCGCCCCCCCGGCCGCCTTCTGCAGACCTGACTCCAGGTTTCTGGTGTCGTGTACTTGCTGCTCCGACTCGGTGAGGCAGACGCGGCCAGCCCACAGCCACTACATTCTACTCTTTGCACATGCAATATATTACAACATATTACAACACACGCGAGCACAGAATGGTCCATGGGCGATTGTCCTTCTACAGACACGGCATCAATGCTGCGTGGCAGATATTTCTACAGCTCAAGAGGAGACACCTAGGGGGGCTTCCTTCCAGCTGTGCAATCGACTGAACAAGCTGCAGCACAGAAGCTTGGCATGCCTTGACAAAGAACTTCACGTGCGACTGCGGTGTCCTGCCTTGCCCTTGACAGAAGAGAACGTTCAAGCAACTTATGGTGCGTTCTTGCCAACCGTCAGTCAGAAATGTGTTCTTGAATACCGAGGACAGTGTTGATAAACCCCAGATCAGCTTGGATCAGAAGCTGCTTTGAAGCAAGAGGATATGTCTGGGAGCATGATGTATTGCAGAAGCACGCTCCCCTGAATTCCGAAGACGCCTGGTGCCATATCTGAGAGCTTTTCATTGGTGTGGTGGGGGACCTTGGAGTAGTTGCATTACACAGGTAGCTGATAGCTGATACTGATGCCGAGCCTGCTAATTCAGACTTCACCTGTCATGCTTGTACGACACGGGGCGGGACAGCGGCAATGCGACCATAGATGCGACTGGCAGAGGCGTTGTACAGGCTTCTCTTGCAAACGATGCGCACTTACGACACCGCGCCGATGAATGCTGAACGACAAGGAAAGATCAAGGCGGCGGGTTGAAACTTTCATCATTCAGTTTCCGCATGCTGTACTGACGTGTTCTCAGGAGAGAGCCTGCCTGTCCTGAGTCAGGCACGGAAAAGCTTTGCAATCGATGCCTTCCTGCAGAAGGGCAACTGGAGCAGCAAGAAGTTATGCTGGCCGCAACCGTTAGCGCATGGCATGGTTAGGGATTTCTATAGTCTCCGCCGCAAGACTAGTATGCCCAAAAGAAGTATGCATCTAGCGAGGACACATCAGTTTTACAGCATTTTGGCAAGGTCTTCAATGGCCGTTGGCCGTTTTCTTGGTCTCAGTCCTCGTGCTTGGCCTCCTCCTGCGCAGCTTGCCTGATAGCTGTCACATGTTCATATGGGAACACAGCTTCTGCGAAAGGCAATATGAATGAGTACAGGGCCACTGCACGGCACTGCATAATTTCCACAATTGCTTGGGCGAACTTGACCAGCGCTTGGGGCAGGTGTGCTGGATGGTCTGTTCTTCTCAGAGGAGGCACCCGCCGGGATTCTCCGAAAGTGACGAGACTCAACAAAAATGCTGCTGGCATGGCACTACTTTGGAAGGAAACCTCCTCCTGCTGCTGGGAGATAGGACTCTGTGCTGCGGCGACCTTCGGACTCCTGGTAGCATCGGATCTGCTTTGGATTGCTGGTATCATACGATACTATACAGTGCCACATCAGATTGTTATTTTGCGTTTTTCCCCAAACAGCTTTAGCTGANNTAATAGAAAAGGATTCTGTAACGCTCATTTGGATTTCTCATGGCATTACTCTAAAAACCGCTACTCATTTGTCTCCCACTTGTCTCCCATTTGTCTCCCACTTGCTGTTTGGGGTCGAGGCTGGTATAATTTTTGAATAGTAGTGAGATGTGACCACGGCCACGGCCCACTCTGGCTGCAGCTTCGCCCAGTCAGGACTGGCAGTAGCATCTCGCCCCGCCAAGAGCAACAAGGCCCAGCGAGACGGATGGGGAGACGCAGCGCCCCTAGGAGCTCAGTGTAGCGCCGTCTATGTCGCGAGGCTCCGAGGACATGCCAGAAGCAGGTCCCGGCAGGTCGCTGTGCGGCCAAGCCGGCGAAGCTTCTCGGATCCTATTCGTTCGTCAGTATGCATCAACGTCACTACGCAACAACATGAATGACTGAAGAAGCCGAATCCGGCGTCCTGAGGGTCAGGCGCATTTTAAAGCCCCAAGTGGCAGCACATACTGGCATTTGGCCTTTGGTGTCAAGGCCAGTCAGCAAGCCAGCAGGCGATGATGCCAAGGTGAGCCGGACGTCTCATGTGCATCGCTTGAGCAGTCATTCGCACACTGTCCCGGAGGTTGCCGAGGTGGTCGCTGCGGTTCGGGCCGGCAACATGGAGCTTGCCGAGGTCGGCGAGCATGGGTTACATGGGTTATGCATGCAGTCTAGTAGGTCTGCTACTGTTTTTTTCTCCGAGCCCCTGGAACTCTGCAGGCAAAGCTCCTCTTGCTGTGCAACTCCTGGAGGCCACGCGAACGGTGATGGCTCTCTCAAGACTGCCTGAAGATTCAGGCTTAAAAACGGTGATGCCGTGGAGTCTCTCAATGCCCACAGCACGATGGAGGTGCGAGTGTGCTTGAGTAAGAGTACCAGCCATGTCTGCGAAGCCCTGCGCAGTGTA
This sequence comes from Symbiodinium sp. CCMP2456, assembly GCA_905221635.1. NCBI lineage: Eukaryota > Dinophyceae > Suessiales > Symbiodiniaceae > Symbiodinium > Symbiodinium sp. CCMP2456. The sequence continues at coordinate 48,506 of CAJNDV010008780.1, forward strand.
CCGGAGAAGCGGAAACATTCTCCTCTCGTCAGTCTGGGCTCACAGCCCAGTGTGCGTCGAGAAGCACGGGAGCCCTCGATGGCAGGCGAAGATGGCCGAGAGATGGCTCAGCTTCCTCGCGGAGAAGGGCAGACCTCCTGAAGTTAGCTTGAGATTCTCACCGAGTCTAACCAAGCCCATGACGTGCCGAGCTCCACAGAGTTGAGGCGTGCTTCGAGACTGCAATGCTGCAGCTCGGCAGATGAGAACTAGCTCTGGCGGCCGCTCTGGTTTGTCTGCCTGTCTGATGAGGTGATCACCGCAAACGCAAAAGAAAAGAACCCTGTGGCAGCCGAGAGGATTGTGACGTTCATGTGCAAGTGCCTGGCCTGGTATTGAAGGTTGCATATCTCTTGAGCTGCCCAGACCTCGTGAACCATCGTTAGTGAGTGCTGTCTGGCTTTGTGGCCAAACGCCGAAGCTGAGGGAGGCTTTCGGACACATCTGAGGCATGGTATTGAGCCGGACGTGATTACACTGGGTGCCGCCGTCCACGCCTTTGCCCATGCTGGTCAGCAGAAGGAGGCGGAACGCATGCCGGTGGCCCAGATACTCAGCACAGCGTTCCCAGCGGGCAGGTGCGCACGGAAACTTGCTGACAGGTTTGACCTCATCTTGACCAGGGGCAAAACCCGCCGAAAGCTTAGAATCTTAGAAAGAACCACCACGCCACAGGCTTGTCATTTTGTTGTGAATGCTGTTCCCAATTCACTCTTGCTAGAGCCGTGCACGATTCCTGAAAGAGCTGTCTGGCTTTCAGGCCCAGATGTCATCGGATTCAATGCATTGATCGATGCATCCGTCAAGGTCCTTCGTGCGAGTTTTCATTGAGAGATCCCATTTCAGTTCATCCTGCGAGGTCGGCGACACCAAGCGTGCAGAGTATTGGCTGGCAAGAATGCTGGAGGCCACTTCGGCTTTTCCGAGTAAGGGGTTCGGCTTCTGGTGAGTGATGGTGAGTGTATTGGGCTTGACATGTCCGCGCTTTTCCCCGCCTGCAGCTACGGCAGGCAAACATAAATGCACGATCGACGGCAGAACCTTCTCATGCCAGCCAGTTTTCATCCACACCCCTCTGCCCCAGTACAACTCTCTGCAGTGCATCGGCTGTCCCAAGATCGGTCTGGAGCCCAACGTGGTTAGCTACACGACGGTGCTCCATGCCCACGCCAAGCACGGAAACATTGAGGCGACGTGATCATGTGAAGTCCTTCCAGACCCGGCTATGCAGCTTTTCGAACCTGTCACGCATGCTGCAGCTGATTCGAGATGGCTAAAGGACTGCAGTAATTCGTGCCTCGTGCACGCCATGTCGTGTTGTAAGCGATTTTGCCAGGCTGCTGAGACCATGATGAAGCTGATGAAATCAAACGGAATCGAGGCCAATGTGGTCACCTATACGGCCACTCGGCATGAACATGCATGAACCACCCGCGACGAAATTCTGTAACTCCTGCTGGCACCGGCTTTCATTTGGCAAACACTGTCGGAGTTCGAGAGGTTTCTGGCCACTCCTGCACACCCAGGCCCTCGTGAATGCTTGTGTGAAGGCTGGAGATCTACCCTGTGCAGAGAGGCTGGGAGAGTTGCGTCATATCCGTGATGGTGAGTCTTTCTCCGCTGCAGCGCTGCAGGTGGTTTGATGAGATGCAGAGTGCGGGGATTCAGGCTATGCGCGACATGGCTCACATGCTTTAGTGGTAACTGCGACGTGATTGGAGAGGCAAACGCTGTTTCTTACAGTGCGCTGCTGAATGTAAGCGCCAAAGCGGGCGACTTCAAGTGACCTCGGCTGCATCAGAAACATGTTGGTGCTGCACGCAGAGACGCAGACACCCGGAATGCCCGGCCTGGGTCATCCTTAGGACACCCCGGGTCACACCTTAAGGCTCTAAGGCTCTGAGGGGTCCTCCTGAAGCCTTAAGTTGCATTGCCAAGGCGGGCGGAGCGGCTTCTGGAACGCATGTGCCAAGACCGTGTGACGCCCACGGAGGACACCCGACTCAGCTTAATTGGTGGCAGATTAGAATGACTTTAAGAAGTTTAAATAGCAAATCGCATTGTCAATATCTTCACGTGCTGGTATCACTGCCATAGTTTCATCAGCATGCATGTGTGTTCGCACGTGCAATCACGTGTTCACGTGTATGTGTGCATGCATGCGCTTGCAATTAGCACTTATGCATGTCTGCAAGGTTGTTTCGGCACAGCACTGGCCAGGTCTGCTTCAACAATGTCATCGATGCATGTTCCAAGGTCAGCAATGTGAACAGCATAGAACGACTAACGGCAGCCCGGCCCCACCGCCACAGGCCGGACAGGCTGCGCGCGCAGAACACTGGCTGTGGCGCTTGGCAGAAGGCAAGGATTCGGAAATGTCTTTCTGTTTGCTTGGGCACGTGTCGACCGCCTGCTGCAGAGGCAAGGATATTACCGCCGACCTTGCGCCAACACGCCAGTCCTTCACTGCTGCTGCGCAGGCTGTGGACCGAGAAGCGATACCGGTACATGTCAATGTCGACACTGTACCTGCTGGCACAGCATGTTTCCATCTTGGTGTTGCCAGGCACATGCCAAGCTGGGATCTTTCGGAGACGTGGAACGCCTCTTCCGGGCAATGGAGGCTAGCCCCTAGGTTACCGTAAAAATTGTGCCAGCACAAGCCTTTCGATCCGTCTATACAAGGTCAGGGGCATTTCGATGGATGCCTTCTGCCTAACCGTTCAACTCTCTGCTTATGCACGAGCACGCCCACGCCAACGTGAACGTCTCGAGGACCCAAACTGTTGCATGAGCTTGCCAACAGAGAAGCAGGCAAGTGCGAATGCACTACAGCAGACAGGGTGCTTGTCACATTACATCAGCAGACATGTAGAGCTTGCGCTGCTCAATACCATCGAGGAGGCGCTTCGCAAGTATCACAGCCAAGGGTTCCTTGGCAGCACGCAAAGGCGTCGTAGTTTCCCGAAGAACGCGGGGAGAAATGGTGATCATGGGCTGTGCCACGTAACCCTTCTAAGCAAGCTTCTCTTCCTGCATCTCAGGCTGGCCATCACCAAGCCGCCTCTCCGTGTGGCGAAGCTGAGCAGCAGTAGCTATCTGTTAAGCTGCTATTGGTCACCATTGGTGATTAGGAGTCTAGTTCAAGCGGAGAGTACTATGTGGATTCAGGGTTGATTTGAGTTTGATTCTATTGAGCCTTAGGCTGCTGGGAGTGTGATTCGAGAAGTGTGTGTTAGCCGAGGAAGTCCGTCCTTGGAGCGCAGCGCCTCGAACAGCTCTGTGCCGAGATGGGCATGCAGGCAGAGCTCGGTAAGCGCGAAGGTAGGCGAGGCCGAGGTGGAAGAAGGATGGATCGGAAAGCGCCATGTTGTAGTTTTTGTTCATCGTGTGGCATCAAAAGAGGTTCCTGACCTCAATGACTTCGCAGAGGAGCGCCGGCCCTGGCGGCGGTGCCCTGGCTTGAAACCGTCACAGAGGGGAACACATCAGGTCACCCGAGACAGAACCATAGTTTGTCCATGCTGTATCACAACGGTGCGTGGGTTGGCTTTGTCTTGGAGGAAGGGATCCGAAACCAGAGAAGGAAGCGCACTGGTAGGTGAGAGCCCCAACACTGAAGACACAGGAAAACCACCCATGCCGATTTATGCGCTTTTCATGCCGCGCCTTGCAGGCACTGATCCCGCATCGTCATCATCGCCTGCCTCCATCGGAGGTATTTCGGATCGTGGCCACATGCTGTAGCCTTCAACCTTTGTGAAAGAATCTCAAGCGGGGCTCTCCGAGCATAATGTCATCACGGATCCAGTGACCAGTTAGGGTTTAAAGTTGCAGCATCTTTTGCATGCTGTGGATGCGCAAAGCATGCGACCCCGCTTCCGAGAAAACCTCTGAACTGAAGTTTTGTATCGTGGGTTTTCCGGGTCTGCTTGCAGTAGAATGAGACTCCAAAGATTGACTATAATGACTGCTGAGTCGAGCTATCTCATGTGCTTTTTCAGTGATCCTTTGCCGCTTGTCATTCGCGAGCATGGCTGGCAATCTTCAAAGCGAAGGTAGCCAGGGCCCTTTAGAAGACCCGCGATGAGAACGGCCTGTTCTCTCAACCAAGGGAGTTTTGAGTTGCCACACATAGCAGCCTGCTGGGTGTAGCGCTGCGCCTGCCGCCAGTTGGGACTGTCAGAGCATGCTATGTTCGAACCGCTTCGTAAAGTTTTACAGCAGTTATCATGATCTTCGCCCAGCTTGTCGGCAGTCGTACCATCTCAGTAGACTCGCAGTCCTTTCGCAGGGAAAGTGGGTGTGATGGGGGGTTGGCTTGTGCTTATTGCTTGACCTGCGAAGCTGCTGACGTCTTGGCCCTGCATGGTCGTAAGAGCCGGCAGAGGCCGCTCGCTGAGATGGCCAGGATGTGCTGTGTGTTCGGCAGCTGGATGACAGGCCGTCCACGATGTCAGGGTGTTGATAAGCAGTTCCCTTAAATTCTTAAATACCTTGTACATGCATCATGAGGGGTACTCAGCACGACGTGTCGGCCGAGAGACGTGGCGACACACCAGCTTGCTCCGTTCGAGGTTTATCCAGACTCGTGCAAGACATGTATCAGATCATCCAGACATCGGGCAGCCAAGAGTGCTGAATTAAATAATGCGCAAGCACCTTCCAGCGGTATGTCAGCAAGCCATGGAAGGTGTGAGTCGTGGGAACCACCAGTCCTGCTGCTGCTGGTGCAAAGGGCATGCAAGAGAGACAAGTTCTGTTTGGAGTAGAAGTCAGAGGCTTGGAACATCATCGTCCTCCTAGACCCCGAAAGATGGAAAGCCAGCATAATTCATCATCTTGCCAAGTTCCAACCTTTGCCTTCTACCGTAGCCGAGGATCTTGACAACAACGCAGCGCTTGTTATTGCATCCGGTCAGAAGGTTCTCTCTCGCTCCCTTCGCACCAAACACAACAGCAAGTCTTGTGACGCAGATCAAGTCTAAGTAGTTTTGTGGCACGCCGGTCAGGAAGCTAGAATTGAACCTCCATTCCTCTGCCAAGAAAAGCTTCTTCATTATCACGCTAGGCACAATTCAGTGAGTGTCCCAGCACATTTCGGGTTTTTTAACTCTCATGTTCCAGTGACTGAGCTTGATAGCTAGGTAGAAGGAAAGCGTTGTAAAGCATCTTGAAACCATCAACATATCATCATATCTACATGCGCAGTGGGAATTGCAGTGAAAAGCTTCCTGTCGCACCTGCCAAAGTGGCGACCCATTTTTGTTCGGATCCGATGCGCGGCAGCACACAGTCAGGAGTTCCTCGAGGCATCCTGGCTCGAAGGCGTGACAAGCATTTGCATCTGTCGGGTTCCAAAGTGGTAGCTTCGAATGTGGGAGCTTGAGCCATGCCGTTACGAGGCAGTCCCAGTGCTGTGATGCTGACCAGCGCCGGTCCGTTTCGCAGGATGAACACTGACCCCGATCGAGGTGGTTCTGGGTCAGAGCGTGTCTTTTGACAGCTACTTCGTAGCTACAGCTACAGGGAGGCCTTCAATTATGGTCGGTCGGGTGCTTGAACCTGCTTACTCCCTGAAAGGGTGTTCTGTAGAGATACTTTGGGCTAGCACCGGCTTTGAGCAACCAACGGTCGGTCTGTAAAGCCACTATCCCCAGGCAGGCAGGGTGCAGTGGCAGGGACGTGCAACTCCAACGGCTGCAACTGATCTCACAAACACCGTCCTGATTCCTCTCGCACTTTTCGCCGGTAGCCAAAAGGGATCACAACCTTTTGCTGTGGCTGGGCTGGCCTCTGGCTCTGCAGAGACCAGGATTCCTTCCCACGACTGCTCCGGAGGCTGAGCCCGCCGAGCATAACTGAACACAGACATGTGAGGCTCGGCCTCCGGGTGGTCAGTCTTGTGATGGCATCCTTGGGCAGAAACCAGACGTAGTGCGTGGTCAGTCTCGGCTTGGTGCTAACCCCGGTCTTGACTGTGGCAGGCGAGCAGCTGTTTGGCTGACGTAACCTGATTCTAAGCTGTCGCAGATCCTTGCAATTCCTTGCAAAGCTGCTGATCTCAGACGAGCCTGATGTTTCTCACTGCCACATGTGATCCGACAACAGCCGCGAAGCGCATGTATGTGCGTTCTCAGAAGGTCTCTTCAGATACTTGCACTGATGTTTCATGTCGTGCTTCACTGTTGACTTCTTCGTGTGAGACAGGGGTGCAACGCATCCCACCACGAGTTGGTGCAGCATCATGTCAATCAGAGACTTCTCGTCGCACTGGGTATGGGGGCTAACCCATAATCCTGCCACGGCTTCAAAATGACTTCTGACCGTGAATATGTGCCTTTCGCAAGCTGTCGTTGGAGGACCCCAAGTTGTTCCGAGATTTTGGCACAGATTGGACGGGCTCGGCCGGCAGTCTGTTCGGATGCAGCTCAAGTCCTCTTGGGTATACCCTTCAAGCAAGGACCAGTCTTGCCAAAAAGATCCTAGAACAGAGAGTGCAGCAGCAAGAGCTCATTGAGGGGAAGGCTTGGAGCGGTCTGAACCAGATTTCTGGCAAGTAGAAGAGCCCCGACACTGTGCACTGCATGTTCATTTGAGGTCAAGCCGTTGAAGATTACACGCTGCATAAACGGCCAGCGTGAAGATGATGTGAAGTATTTCAGAGAGGAAAAAGCTCGCGGGCCATGATCGAGGGACCTGGCACCTAATGCATGACCCCGTTGCGACCCATACCAACGAGCTCTGAAAACCTTTGTTGGTATTTCGGCACCCTGTCTCGTCGACTCGTGTCCGCAGGTTGCGGAGCAGCGATCAGACAGTGTTGTCATCCAGAACGCGCCTGCCGTGGCCTTGTATGATCCAATCTGGTTTCGCTGAGATCCCGACTAGGCTGCCTAGGCGTACATGTGGTTGGATGCCCGAGGAGAATAGGTGTGGAGCAATCAGTATTCCAGCTGTAGCTGACTCCAGCTCGCGCGGCTTCCGTAGTCGTCCATTTGCCGGTGCAAAGTGCAGCTCCAGTGAAGCTACAGAAGACGTTCCTCACCCTTTTCTGCGGCCGGATCCAGACAAGGTTGTGATCTACCTGATTGTCGTGAGCCTCATGGAGAGGCTCACTTTGGTTGATCTCTGTACTGGCTTACTGCATTCTTCGGGGTGTTGAGTGCAGGCTGTACCAAAAGGGGGTGTCCTCGCTGGTGCATATGGAAGGCCACGTCAGAGACCTGGCTGTGAGCATCGTGTAACGCTCCTGATCTGGTGGACATTAGTGGACATGCCTGAAGTGGTTTCCGCACGCGGGTACTGCAACCATCTGACCACTAATTACAGACTGACTTACCGTGACATGTCAGAATGTAGTGGCGATGTCATGCTCAAGGTCTCGTATGCGGAGCATTTGAAGTCGCTCATTTCGAAGGTGCATCGCGTCGCAGTGCTTATCCATGACGTGTTGTCTTAAGTGGCTGAGTGGCAGACGCTCTTCTTTCAGCTGGTCAACTACTTGGGTGCCAGCCCAAGATGACAGAGAGACGGACCCGATTCTTGACAACGAGCACGGAAGTCTTATCAAGGTGCGTCCTTTGCTGCTGACTTTGTCAGCCGTGCTTCCATTAAGCGTCATTACACCGCCAGACGTGCATCACGGGAATCTGCGTCACAATTTCACGATCGAGATCAGGTCGCCAAGATGAGCAGCTTTCGTGATTGAGTTGTACATGTTGGATTCAAATCCGTGGAGCTTTGTCACAATCCCAGGTTGGTTCTTGTATGTGGCCTTTTGCATCCAAGGCTTGGACTACCTCAGGCTGGGTCGATGTGTGAGTGTTTGGGGGGGCGGGGGTTCAAGCGACATGCGTCATGTCTGTACTCGTCAAGCTCTTTGTGCAGATCGCAGCTCCTCAGCTTCATGACCGTGAAACAGGCCTTTTCAATCCGCTTCATTCGCATACCTGTCCATGCAGTTACAATCTGATCAGCCGTGGCAAGGAAGAAGGTGCAGTAGAGGTTCGCAACTGTTCCAGTTTCCCTTCAAACTTCTACCGTCACAAAGTTTCACTCGTTGGCAGCTCCTCGGTCAAGCTCATAACCGCGACTCGTAAACCGGAGATGACTCTGCTGTGATGCAGGTAGCCAAACAGAGTTCAGGACGACAGCAGTGCCGATGCTCAGGTCGTGGCAGTTGCGCAAGAAGTGCTTCTGCCAGTCGGCAGCTTAGCGACCTCTTCATGTGCCTCATGTTTACTTCACAACAGCTTGGCTTAAGACATCCTGACAGCGTGCTCAGGTCATACTGCAAAGATTCAGACGCTGGCAGGCTGTGAATGCCGTCATGAGATAGATACAACATCGACTTTCAGATTCAGCATCGTCAAATTATCGCGCCTGCCTTTTCGCCTTGTACATTACCATTAGCCGGCAGGGAAAAGGAGCGCAAGCTTCCAGAACGGAGCCAGACGTGCGATGCTGAGACTTTGTGCCGTGGTAGCTGAGAGTCCAAGTGTTGGCAGAGTTGACCTGCTACAGATGTCTCCGGCGGCTGCACCCAAGACCAGAAGGAGCGGGCATAGACAATGCGAGGTGAAGTGCGCTTGCAGCTTCTTGGGGCAGAAGGTGCTGTTTGCATGTTGACCCTGCAGGTGCGCCTCCCTCCGCCGGCTTGGTACTCACGCGGTATTGGGCGATGTACGATACCTAGCCGTGGGGTGGGTGGCAAGATCTTTTGTGGTCCGTCGTGCTTCTGGCCTCCACATGCACCAGGTTTGCGTTTCATAGTGCAGGCGTGAGGACACATCCAATACCAGCCTGCTTCCCCTAGGAGGCATGTTTAACTTCGTTGACACGCTGTGACTGCCGAGGGCACCTCACTGGAGAAGGATGTTGGCCGGCAGTTGGCTCTAGCTCCTCGGCAGAGATGGATCTCGGTTCTTGTACTCCTGGTGGAGCACATAGACATAGAATATAGCATCCCGGTGCAGGACAAGACGGACCTCTGCACCGAGTACCAGCAGCTGGTTGTGCTCTTTGCGCTGACGAGCTCTTTTGCTGCCGAGTCCCGAGAAGCTTGACTTCTGGTTTCAACTGAGCATCTTTGATGTTTTGGGATCTGGCTTTGCACCTCGAGTGCCGCCGTACGCCGCTGTGACAGATCGCCTTTCCTTGCGGCCCATTGCTGGCGCTACTGCACAGCTACGTTTCGAGGCTGGGCACAGACAAGGAACTACTGTAGCACTACATCATGATTTTCAGAGACTCACGAAGGATGTATGGTGCGTGTTTGGGATGCGAATTAAGCAGCCTTTCTGTCGTGATACCCGGGACTGTTGGGCCAGTTGCGCTTGTTGAGAGAGCTTTGAGATGCTTTCAGGCGATCAGATGGTTACAAGTTCCTGATGGTGCGCAGCGAGCTCGTGCAGCTTCCATTCCGTGACATGCAACCTATTGAGCTGCTCAACAACACTGGTCACCTGCTCGAGCCCATACCTGTGTGTCAGTTTCAGAGAAGAGTCAACGAAGAGAAGTGAAGCACTGTAGTCTGCGGCGTCGAGGAACGTTTCACGATGCGCAAGCCGAGCCTTTGTTCTTCATTGGGGTACGGAAAGAAAGATGGCAGGTCAACATGCTCTCGGCGCCCAGTGCGGCAGACGGAGTAAGCCCGCACAGAATTTGTACTGCATGTCAGTGTCAAGGCTCGACATGTCGCACCAGAATCCAGAGTCAGCATCCCTCACTACGTACAGCTGACGGCAGTGTCAGACTTTGCCAGGTCATCTCGGATACCTGGGTGGAAGTTCTTGAGGACCGGCCGAAAGCTCGTCTCGGCTTTTGCCATCCAACCTCCTGCATTGAAGGATCTCCGCGCAAGATTGGACGTATCAGTTATCAGACTGTGAGAGTTTCATACTCGCCTTGTGCACGCCGTGGGTCCTCCTGTAGCCCCGCTATTGTCGCATACGACAGGCAGTGGCACACTGCAGTATCACTATCCTGAGATATCCTGGGTGCCCGAGGGGAGAGCGTACCTGCGAGAGGCCCTCTCGATCGTGTCAGTGGTGTGCAACGTGGCTGTACTCGCTGTCTCCGGAAGCAGGCAGGCTGCTCTGCCTTAGAGCAGCGTGTGGGAGTGTCTTACATGGTATGGAAATGAGAATGGGACGCCAAAGTTGAACAACAAACAATCAATGTTCAACCGAATACAGTACATCATCATGTCCAACTTTTGGGCGGCCGCCTGGTACGTGACCGAGTGACCGACTCGCTGGTTAACCTACTTTGTAGGTGGACCGCATTGTCCTTGGCGGTGCTGGAGCACGCGCTGCTCATCTTCAAGGTGGGGCATGCTCGCAGGTGCAGTTCAGACTCAGCAACAGGAGGAACATGATATGTTGAGACTGGGACGCTATTTGCGGTGATGATTGAAATCTTCTTCTGTCCGAATCTGGTTTCTTGCACGCTCCTCGATGTGTTTCTTACCAGTAGCATGCAGTGGCTCAAGCTTGGGGTTAAGCCGCATGTTGGTATATCTGCCGAGCAGGCAAGGGTTTGCAGCAGCATGGCAGAATCAGGGAGCAGGACATGCACGTTGCAAAAGACGGGAACTGGGCCTCGAGTGCTCCCTGATCCTCTCCAAGATGAATTCAGAGCCGGATCAGCTTTCGACGGAGGCCCGGGACAGGCTGGAAGATCAGTCAGAGATGTGCTTATCGTTCAGCCTGCTTGCAGGCTTCAAACTACGTTCCACCGTTCGGATCCCGGACCTCATCCTAACAACTTTGCACTCTGTGCAGTCTGGATCAGGCCTGTGCCATTGGTACCGTGCCTGGCCGTTGGCCCGCCAATCTGGGGGTACCAGCAATGGCTGCAAGTGGCGCCGGGAATGTGGCATATGCCTCAGTCTCTGTGCAAAATCCTGTTCGGCTGACGCCGCATGCTTGTGCACTCAGCCGTGTTCCCAACAGAGGTGTGGATTATATGTCGAGCCTTCAGTATGTTTTCCTGCAGGCAGAGCCGGATGTCGGACTGAAGAAAACCTAAGAGCATACGGCTGTGTGGCTGGTAGATGCAGAATGGTAGGGCGTGGATTCAGAGATGCTTGGCGCACGGCGATCACTGGTGTGGAGGCTTCTCCTCCGTTCCTATGTTCAGCGTGCCGAAGATGGACTCTTTTCCTGCACCTTGCCTCATCACGAGCGATGAGAGTGGAAGCACGGACATCACGGACCAGGACCCTCTGTTGCGGGGAGGTTAGGCCAAATAGCTTATGGTCCTTCATCAGCACCATGGGCATGGCCAAAGACCTCTGGACTCTCAGCAAGCCGCCAGGATGAATTTGCGGGCTTGGATGCTGGAACGGCATCGAGCACGACTTGCGAGGACGCAGTCCTGTGCGAACCTTGAGGGCGCGCAGTTCTCTCGGTCGTGTTCCTGGAGGGGCTCTTGGACTTTAGCCCGGCCTGTGGCCAGGACTACCCCGAAGATGAAGAGAGCGATGCTGCTGCCGGTCTGCACTATCGGCATTCAGATCAAAGGCCTTGCGGTGTAGAGACATCCAAGGTTGAGCTCCGAGGGCTGCCATTTTCAACAACCCTGGAGGCAGAATCCCACGTCGCTTAGAATGTGGAGATACTTGTGGCAGCAGCTCGCTTTTGCTACCAGGATATTCGGGGGTTCCTCAAGGAGCATTCTGCTCAGTTGGCAGTGCGGAGCTCAGTGGACATTCTGATCTGGCTTGGAGCTGTCCGTGAATAATTCCTTGCCTCGAAAGAAATGCAACGCGCTAGGATACTGGAATTGTCCTCAGCGCCGGTGGCCGAGCAGTTCACTTGCAGGTTTGCACCGTGCTTTCCCTGGGTTGCAAGTGCGGTTGCAGGTGGCCTTCGAACTTTCCAAGGGATTTTGCGTTGCTGTGGCACATGCACCACATGTCCTCGATCAGTGTGGCTTGCTGAACAAAGGTTATGAGGGATGGGCGCCCCTCTGGCATTGCAAACGTCCACTTTCGCACGAAAGAGGTGCGGGAACTGGAGCAGCGGAAGTAGTGCGACTATGTGCGACTGATCGGAAGCCATTCTGTGCGACGCGTTGTAGGCCTCGCTTCACGCTATTGATGCGCTTCACATGCAAGAACTTGGCGGCCGGTACATCGAGGCTCTCTGTCGGTGGAGAAATGATCCGATGAAAGATCCACAGATGATCAGGTGGGCTTCCGGGTGGAACGACGCCTACAGGCACGACCGCAAAAAGCTCGAGGAACAGCGGCGGAACGTGAGGAGCCGCATCTCGCGCTGAATTCTAACAGCAAGTTGGAGACGGTTCCAGTTTCGGACCGGCATCCTGCAGGAATCGCCGGTGACGCCGCGCTGCAAAACGCCTGCCTTTATTCTGAGGCCCAGGGAGTCCGAACATGTTGCGCATGCCCTGTCCACCACGGCAACGAACATCGAAGCCCATGTGCTCGAGAAGCTCGGTGGCCAAGCACGGACCTGTATGCGAGTACCAAGCCGCGAGGACGCCTTCGCCGCCGCGATTCTGGAAGCAGGAGCCAGACTGAGCGGTTCCGGTCGCAGTGCTCGCAGTCATGCAGTTGTAAGGCTGATGCACCTGCACCCGGTAACATAGGCAAGCTCGCTTGTTCACAGGAGTCTAACCAAGACGCATCCTCCTTTCTCGGAGCCATGAAAGCGACAGGAGCTTCCGACCTTCAGGGAAAGACGGGTTCACGACCCAGACAGTGCCTTCCTCTGACCAGGAGAATTCATGGTGCCGGAAATGTACGTGAAGGTGCAGCTGAAGCCGCTATCAGCTATCACTCGTCTCCTAGCAAGACTCGAGGTCGATGTCCCTTGAGTCAGCTGCGTCCCAGAGGAGAGTGCGAGCGAGTTGCGTCGTGACGGAGCATTTGGCTCGGACAGGTAGAGAAGTTGGCCGCTGTAGCCAACGGCAGACATGGTCGCACATGGCTCGTTGCCTACGCTCTTAGGTGCCGCCGGTGCTGCGGTCGACGGATCTAAGGAACCCAATGCCAAAGCCGAGTCTGCACCAACTCAGGAAGTCATGGTCACTGAGGATCAGAAGAGAATGTGTGCCGCCGTCCACTCCTCGCAGATTTATGCTTGCCTAAATTGTGGGACCACGCTGGCCGAGAAGGCCACCCAGCTGCGTCAGCGCAATTTTTCAGAAGTTGGCACCAGTGTTGACAAAGATGGCATGGGGTGGCCTTCAGTAGCGGCATATATGCTACGCAACAAGAAAGACGATGGCCGTGGACTGTCTGGGGGTAGAGCTGCCACGATGTCCAACATCGAGATGTTTCAGCGCGACAACATTTTCTTTTGTGGCCTGCTCGGCAGCCTGTGTGGTAGTGCGTGGAATGCCAACATTTGCCTCAGCTCTTTTTGCACCTATGCCCGTGGCTGCTGTGCAGCAGACGTGGCAGACGAGTCGCAAGTGAGTTCAACATTGGACGATGTTTTCTTCAACGAAATTTTCAACAAGCATTTTGGGGGCACGCTGCTTCGTGCACCGTCCCTGCATGAGGACACCTTCGGAGTGGAGAATGCAGTTGTCTGCGATCTCCAAGAGTCTCTCGTGGATCTCGAACTGAGGCAGGGCCGCCTCTTCCAGCCTTGTAAGGTTTTCTTCAAGCAAGATGAGAAGCTTGGCCTCCTTGTCGAAGCAATTGCAGTAATGGACGGCGAGAGCTCACAGCCTGCGCTTTACCAGAAGCAGACCTCTTCTCTCAACGAATGGCTGTGGGCAAAGCGCATCGCGGTTGCGGGGGCATTGCAGCGCCACCAGTTCGAAGAGCACCTGGTACTTGGCCACATGGTCATGGAGACCTTCGTTGCCCTTGCCTACAAGCATTTGACTGCAGATCACTATGTGTTCAAGCTATTGGAGCCAATGTGCAGCGATGTGGGTTTCCTGAACCGCTCGTGGGGACTAGATTTTCTGTTGACCAACGACGGAGCACCCTACGAAGCCGTCCTGAAGTTCTTAGCGCCGCAGTCAATGCTCACCAGGACTAGCTTGATCGAGCAACTCGCGCGAGCACGGGAGCGTTTCGATCCTCGGTCCTGGTTTTGGTTCGACCAAGGAGGCTACATGAAGGGAGGATCCGGAGTGAAGGAGTCCACGGCTTTTCCTGTGCGGGACACGGCCGAGAAGCTCTTTGACGCGATGCTGCTCTGGACAAGCGCTGTGGTGGATATGTACTGGGAGGAGCAGGATGTAGCACTCCAGTCTTGGTGGAAGGCACTCTGGTGGAACCCGATGAAGCATGCAAAGCGGAAGCTTTCTCCAGACACTCTGTCGCACCTGCTTGCCACCTGTATTCTGCAGTCCACATATGTGCACGATTTAGCCCATGAAGCTTGGTTGCCTGAGAACCACTCTCAGCTAACCTGGACCTTGCGATCTCGGGCTCCAGGATCGACTGATCCCAGGGACTACCTGCCAACCGCAAAAGAGCAAAACACCCACCACTTGGGGCTGATGGCTCTCAACGGCTCCAGCCTTGAAAGCCCCATTCTGTCTTATCGAAAGGTTTTCCCAAAGGAGAGCCTCCAGCAACAGTTGAAGACTTTCGAAGACAGCCTTACACGAATCGTCCTTGCGACTCCTCACATGAAGAGCCTTGGCAGCATGTCTCACTGAACACCTTCGTGGTCGAACGCGGCACCAACCCGGAAAAACTAGACAGTGATCCGCTGGTCCGCTGTAAGCGGCACAAGGTCCGCACCTTCAATGCATTTTACATTGACCGAACTCGGCCCAAGGTGGCCGCTTTGCTGGCAAATGAATGCACATCAGAGCTTACGCTGAGATGAAAGAATAGCATCGTCGCTGCAACATCTGTCATCTGTTTCTGATTTGCAGCTTTCAGTTTCCTTGCTGCAGCCAGGCGCCGTGCCGAACAGATCTACCTTCAGTTGAAGGCGTGCTGCCTGTGACTGACTTACTTGCCAGACGACTTGCAGGTGCAATTATGATGTCAAGATTCGGGTCGTCTATGCAGATATCAACACTAGCATCTTCGGGCGCTGCTGTAGGTTTTCGTCCGGCAGGCCGCAGCGCGATGAGCTCTGCCGCCCATCGCTCTGCCTGCCCGCATCTTAATTCTTCAGTGAAATAGCAAATCCTTCCTTGCTGAAAGAATCAGAGTGTCAGACGTGAGGCTCTGAGCAGACCTCTCCTATGGATCTAAAGGCGGGAACAATGCCACGCACTGGAAGTTCGAGTAGGTGAAGTTGCCCAGGGTCACCAGCCGACACTGAATCAGGCACTCGTAAACCATCGCAAAAAGTCGTAATTAAACTTCATGGGGCACGGCATTCTGTCCCAGTCGCAAGTTGCCTGCACGGCGATGCTCGCTCTACCGCACCAGGGTGGCACAGACGACGCCACTGCGACAGTGCCTGGTTCACTTGTCGAAGACATTGTGCGCCTTGAACCCAGCGAGCTTGCAACGCTACGGCGTAGACCTCGATGGGGCTCGAGGCAAACATGGCTCCCTGAAGGCATGAGCTTGCCATGATCCCACGTCGGAGCGCACTTTGAAAGCGTCTGAGTAGCAGCTTTCAGAACATTTAGGAATCGGGAGATGTTGCCAAGGCTGGGCAAGACAGGAAGTACTTCTGAGACGCTCAGAACTCGAGGTTCCCCGCGCCTGGTTCAGTGATTTGACCATGTCTCTGGTTGCCCTTTGCTCTGTGAAGCAAACGTTGCAGCAATTGTGCTCTTCATGCATGGACGGCAGTCCGTTCTCAGAGTTGCCTACACTGTTCACAAACAGTTGCGTCGCGAGCTCTGCAACTTGCAAGACTTATTAAGATCCCTGCTGAAGGCATCCATAGCGCCATAGCATCTAGTGTGTTTGCATGGCAAATTGCCTGTCTTCGCCGTCGGCACCTCTGAAGAATCTCCATGGCTAACGCGCTTTTCTTGTGTGAGGCCCGGCTCCCAGACTTGTTGAAAAGCATCCCCGTTATATCAGTATGCACGAGAAGGTCCGCTTGATCAGCACATCTGCATACATGAGCATGATGGTTTGCGGTCAGATTTCTGAAGGGTTTGGGCCGTGGCTGTAGTTCGCCTCCTTGGCACTACGAGTCGAGGCCCTTCAAGCACCTGGGCATATGGCCAACGACGAAGAATGCTACCATGCTCCGGTGGCAGGCTCCGCACGCGTCATTTTCGGGGGTCATGCCATTATATGCAATTGCCCAGATTCAGTCGTCGTGGTTCCGTGGACTACGTCGGGTAACGGCAAGTTGGATGCGTTATCAAGATTTTTCCTTTTCTGGCCCAGGCGAGGACGGCGCAGAGCAAGGACCGCCGCCTCCGGATCATCCACGTGCTTGCTAATTTGACAAGTTGTGTAGACGCCAAGCCCTGTGCTGTGCAACGGCAGGTGTTTCAAGGTTTGCGTGCAACGGCGACAGCCGCATCCGATTCAATGCCGAGGAGTGGATGTTGCTAGGTTTGTGCAGAGCGCAATAGTGCCTGCATGGGAGACTGGAAGGCATGGCCTTGCCGCTCTCCTCCGCAGCTTCGCCGAGCGTCGGCTCCATGGGCAGAGTGCGGCTTCGAAGGCGAGAAGAGAGAAGAGAGACCAGAGAGGAGGCGAGTCGGGGACCGAGCCGCTGCCCTCTGCCCCGAGGCGGTCTCGGCTCTTGGCATGGGGCGAAGGCAGCCCAAGCGGCCCTCGCCTTGAGTGTAAGACGAATCAGACGACGCGTCGTTGTCAGGTGGATGGACGCGCTTCATTTGTTTACGACTGTGCCTCATCCCGATATCGTCACGATCAATGCGACAATGATCCTTGCCTGCCTTTCATTGCCCGGTCGGTCATACTTCCACAACCGCCAGGTTTGTGTTGTGCTGTGTCGTCATTGGACATAGTGTCTGATCTTGGCTCGGCTTTGCCGTTAGACTAGCTCCAGACGCACCTTAGTCCGGACTCACTGCAGCTTTGGCTGACTGTCGCGTAGACAAGCAAACTGCACGGACAACACTGTCGAAAAGAAGTACGCTCAGCCTAATCGGGTGTCGATTCGGAGTTCCTGGCCGTCATGGACTCAAAATCACTGGAGGGCAACGCGGAATGTGTTTTTCGAGGAAGGGCTAAGGGCGGGAGTCGCTCCCTACCTTGCTGTCAGGAGGTCCGATTTCTGCTGCAATCGTCAAGACTACGTGGGCACCCTCCAAGAATTCATGGTTACCGAAGTGCAGAAAGAACTGTTGGCAGATGTTATCCAGCCGTGGCTATATTCGCAGCTGCATGCTGGTGTCACTGCGGCAGACATGGCGAAGAGGTGGGTGCCAAGGTTACAGCGACGTCGTCGTCGGGAGACGGCGTCGCCCTCGAAAGAGCATGCCGTGGCCACAGTGCTCAATCACATCAGCAAAGGTCGGGTCCAAGACTTCGGCTGCTGTGAAGAGCATTAAGAAAATGAAGATGAGTGAGAAGGGCGATGAAAGAAGAGAAGGTATGAAAATGAGAGAGGTTCAGCGGTCGGCACCGTCCAGACGCAGCTAAGGCACGAAGTCCCTAAGAAAGCGAGTCCTAAACCCTAAAACACAGCCTAAAACCAACAGAGAGTGCGGCCGGCACAAAGCTGCCAGCGTGACTGCGAGCTACGGCCAGCAGGCAACTGTCTGCGAGCTACGGTTTTTTTTTTTCTCTTTGTTTTTTTTTCTACTTCTAACTTCTAAGGTTGTCTACGAAAAACCTGCCAGGAGGCGCCAACGCTTCAGCGAGCAGCGGCCCCACGACGCAAAACTAAAGAACCAACTTAAAACCCGAAGCCATAAACTGCTATTCGCAGAAAGCCAGGCTGAGCCCCTTACCGCTTCACTGCAGCGATCGTCCGCCGGCTTTGCGTGCCAAAGCTCCAGCAGGTCTCATGCCAAGTCTCTCACCGCCTTGTTTCGCCAAAAAGAGCTGTATGGTTGGTAGATAAGCCATGAGAGGGCTGGCCGCATGTGCCCTGAATTCCATGATCATGAAGGTCTTCTTCGCGTTGAGTCGAGCCGTACATAAGGAAACTTCGCGGGCCACATTGACCATGTCGCCCGAAACCATAGCATCCAACAACACTCGAAGGGGCTCCGGACATTCGTCATCCTTGGCGAGCTCCACCAACACAGCTGAGGCCACCGCCGTACTGCACGCCCCGTAAGGGTGTGCCACTCCCGCCTTGTGCTTAGACTGCCATAAGCGCACGGCACTTAGGCAGAGCTGGGAGAACGCCGACGACTCCTCGAAGCGGTAGACCACCGTAGAGGAAGCCTGCAGTTGTCGGAGCTGGTAGTCGTGGTCCAAGTAGCCCCTCGTCAGCTCAGCACAGCTCAGGGGCTGCACATGCTGCCGAGAGGGCGCAGCGTTTGCGGAGCTGACCTCAGGTGGCGTCTTGGCTGAGCTGCCCGCGTCGGACTTGGACTTCTTGCTAACCGGGCTAGACTCCTTGACCACTTGAAGGTTTTGCAAGAAAGGGTTCGTCGCCATGGCAGTGGCTCGAAAACAGGCAGCTAGTAGGCAAAGCTCAGAGCTGCGAAAAACTGCGGAAGGGAAAAACGACTTGCCAAAGAGAGCTGGTCTCACAAGGTGTGCAGGAAGAGGACCCGCGCCAGGCCTCACGAGCCTGTCGGGCCTGCAGACCCAGGAAAGGCCCCCCCAGTCCTAGAGACTGAGGACGGCCGCCCCGGGCTCAGAGGCACTTGCACACTAATGTCAAAATGTGAAGCAAATGCAAGCCGGCATCACTCCCTAACGTGTCAGCGCAGAGGGAAAAATGCAGGTCGACTTATCAGAGTCCATGAGAAAGCTTTTTGTGCAAACTGAAAGCGCGGGTGCTGTAGTACCTGTCACTAGACCCTACACAGCTAGGGTGGTTGCACGCAAAGGCCCACCGTCCGT
>CAJNDV010008780.1:67563-85038 GCA_905221635.1 Symbiodinium sp. CCMP2456
GTTCTGGCGAGCTGCCGTATAAGCCCTGCCGACAGTGTCCAGCACTCTGACCCATACAGGAGAACGGGCACAATGCAAGCTTTGAACAGTCGAGCCTTAGTGGCTCGCGAAATCTGGCGAGATCTCCACACGTGTGTGAGTTGTCCAAAGGCAGCGTTCGCTTGCCCGATGCGGCTGCTGACATCCAAGGATGTGCCAAGAGTGTAGTCTATGCCTAGCCATCCACCCAAGTACTTAAAGCAACCCGTCTTAGGGAGAGCAATCCCATTAGCATACAGGACCCTGGTGCCCGGCAGAGGCGCTGCATCATCTGCCGCGAAGGCGGGCAAACCAAGGCCCTGGATGGGTGAAGAGAGCGACGGAATCTCCATCCACTCTGTCTTCACCTTATTGAGCTCGGCGCCCCAGTCACGAAGACAATCATCAAGGATGCTCACCATTCGAGAAAACCTGTCCCAGTCTGTGTCAAAGATCAGGCTATCATCAGCGTAGGTGGCTCCATGAAGTTGTACTGTTGTGTACGCCGCCCTGCGAACCTTAGAAGGGATACGAAAGATGGCATCTCTGTTAGTCACCCATGGAACTCCCACAGGATCAGGGAAACGAGCTGCACATCGGGTTCGAAAATCCTTTAAAAGCAGGGAGTAGTATAACAAGTACAAAGTGGGCCCCTCAACGGAGCCCTGTCTCACACCGGTGCTCATGTTGATCGGTGGACCGACATGGCCCGAGTGGCAGTGAGAAGTAGTCATGCCCTCGTGAAGACTGCGAAGCATGCCAATGACGTGTGAAGGAAGATGAAGGCAGCGACTCAGCAGAGAAAACATCTCTTCCCTGGGCACAGCGTCAAAAGCTTTCTTCAAATCGATGAATAGTAGATACAACGCATCTGGAGCGCCTGCAGCATCGGGGTTGCTGAATCTCCAAGATTCGATGACGCGTCTGGCACAGAAGACGGCGTCCGTCACTCCGCGCCCTCGGCGGTAGCCCAGTTCTGTCTCATCCGCGACTTGCTCAACAACTGCGACAAGCTTGTTATTAAGAAGGCGGCTTACCAGCTTAGACACAATATCCAAACTCACAACGCCCCTGAAATTCTCCAAGGTCTCGACCCCTCCTTTACCCTTGTAAAGGACAAACAGTAGGGACTCGTGCCACTTGCGCAAGTCCTCGTCCGGTGTCCGTCCATTCCAAAAGTCACAGACCAGACTGTGAACTGCAGTCAGAATGAGGCGGTCCTGGGCACAGGAGGGATCTAGACACTTCAACATTTCGGCTTGCACTCCTGATGAATCGGTGGTCTTACCAGTTGCAAGAGAGCGAATGGCAGTACACATTTCATCGAAGGACGGGGGGTCCCAGTGAGATGCTTCGAGATTTATGTCAACAGCTGGCACAGCTGCCATGGTCGCGGCGCTGACAGGCCTAGCTACGTTTAGAACCCTAGTAAAGTGTTCCGTAACCTCCTCAGTGGTGTGGGTACTCCCTAACGACGACACGAAGAGGCCACGCCCCTTGGCGAGACGTCCCAAGCGTCTGGCGTCGTCGAAAAGCTGGTAGGCCTGGCGGCTCCTGACGGCGCCCTCCAAGCGTTGGCACTGCTGCTGCCACCACTGTGTCTTGAAGCGTCGAACCTCAGCACGGTTGGCGGAGCGAGCCTGCTGCAGGGCCTGTAGAAGGGCAGGGTTGGTGGGGTCGGCGCGCCAACTCGTGAAGGCCGCCTGACGCCGTTGGGCTAAAAGCGCAAGTTGGTCAGTATGCCCAGCACGCCAGTCCGAGGCGGAGGTGGCAGTGGGACGCAGCGTAGACTCAGCGGCTTGTCGCAACATAGTCGGCAACGAGACAAAAGTCAGAGGTTCCTGCAGCTCCGTGAACCGCGCATGAAGCTCAGAGGAGAATGTCCGCGAGACGCGAGGGTCCTGCAAACTGCGCACATCCAAGCGTGCAGGTCTCGAAGTGCCAGGGGTCACAGGTCCAAAGTTCGAACTGACAGAGGCAGTGACTGAGCGACGAGGGCAGGCTCGCAGGCGCAGAACCATAAGTTTGTGATCGCTCTCCACCTCCGCGCCTGGTAAAGCATGCGTATCAAGGACAAAAGGAAAGTCGGCCTGGCGCCCAACTGCCAGGTCTATAAGACCTGGGGTGCGCCAACGTCTGTGGAGCCAGCTAGATGTATGGGCAAGGTCATGTTGGAAGAAAGTGTTTAAAACCATTAAACTTCTGGAGCTACACAGCTCGAGCAGCGACGAGCCGTTGGAATTACGGGGCCCTACACCGTTAAACCCAAGAACTCGAGGTGGCGTGTCGGGACCTCCAGCACGGGAGCGGTAACCCACCCGGGCATTATAGTCCCCTACTGCAAAGGCGACTTCCCTGTTAGGGATCGAAGCCCAAAAGCTCGACAGCGAAGAGTAAAAGGCGTCCTTGACCGATTCGTCGCATTGCATGGTCGGCCCGTAAACCGAGGCCAAGTGCCAAACGCCCTCGGAACCACCTAAACCAAAAGTAGCATGCAGAAGGCGCCCTCCCGGCCACGCCTTGCATTTGGAGCCCGCAGCTCGCCACGCAATGACAGCAGGAGGTGATAAGAGAAGGCCGACGCCTCCCTGCGAACCATCTCCTTGGGATCCCGCGAAGAGCACGACGAAACCGTCTCCCACGGCCACCTGGCCAGATCCTGGCAGGCGCACTTCACTAAGGGCAAGTGCATAAAGATGGTGATCACGCATGCGGTGCTTTAGCACTTCAAGCTCAGTATCTCCCACAGAGGAAACAGAGCCATCACTGTGGATATCGAAGCTGTGTCGTAGGGTGCAAACATTAAGAAAACCAATATTGCATCTGGAGTAAAGGTGCCTATCAGACACTCCGGGCTGGCGATTGCGATTCCGCCCCGCGTATGATCGGAACGTCATTAGTGGACCCGCGCCGCCCCGAATGTAGTTCGAATGTTGTGTAAGGCTGAGCATTGTGGCAACAAGTGCATATCAGGAGCATGGCTAGGCTGCAAACACTAGCCCACTCGTCACCGCAGAGGTCTCAAATGCGAGCCGTCAGAGGACGGCTAGTGGCCTAAGAGGGCGCCCTGCAGTCGCACCCGCCATTAGCCGGCTGGAAACGCGTGCAATGCACAGTGATCTTCACGAAAGGTGCCAGCCGTTCACCCCCCCGCCACGTTGAGGCCGGCGGTATGACTTGGGGGGGGGTTACAGCGACGATGAGGGCACTTTCTTCCATGCATCAATCGCTCCGAGTCCGGCAGCGATCTTCCCGGAGGGTCATTGGCGGAGATCGAGCGGTTCCATTGGCGGCATGCTGCAAGGCGTGAAGGATGCAGGCATTCCAAGTTGAAACCAGCCAAGCCACCACTACTTTGGTGGTCAACATGAATGTTGACACGGTTTCGAAGCAGTGCCGAATGCTTTTGCTTCGAGATGTGTTTGGCGGTTTGCGTCCTCCAGACTTGCCGAGGAGTGCTCTCAGTTCAGGGCATCAGTGGCTAAAGGCCTGGATGCAGGCATGTGCCAGCTGCCACGGTTCATGCTCCAACATCTGAGTGCCTGCAGACCCTGTGCCTTTTCGACGAGATTCGCAGAGATCCACAAGGCTCGCAGAGAGACGGTGTGTCGCGCCTATGCCTTCTCGAGAGTCCATACGCAGCCCTCTGAGCGCGCTAGCGATTCGCAGGTTCATTGCTGAAGGCTGACGTGATTTCGTTACCTGGCTTACACAAGTTCTTGAGTCTAGACTCAGACGTAAATGAAGGCACGCGGCAGGGTGGGTTGCGATGTGTACTTTCCAGGTACAGCAATGCCATTCGGGCCAACTCCGCCTTGCTGCTGTGGGAGGAGGCGCCGGCTCATTCGGCTACTGATGCTGCTCGGATGTCACCCTGGGCAGGCTGTGTATCTGCTGACGCACATGATCTCTTTCGGACCTGAGCCGGATCGGCTGGCGCGGCGCAGCTGCAGAGCATGGTGATGCCTGGTGAACGCAGGGAGCTCAACAGCTTCGCAGCTGAGGTGCAACCTGACCCTCGCTGCATGTGCCGAGCATGGCAAAGCGGATCTCGCTGCCGGGATCGTGGCAACTTTGGTGCATTTGATACCTTGGAGCCAGAGCCGGAACTGCCATAGTTCTGCCTCAAGAGCCTCTGGCATCCCATGGTTTGTACCCTTCAGAAGCACTTCGCACACACGAGGCTATGCAGGAAAGGCCGGGCTGTTGGTCGCGCCCTAGGGCAGCAGAAGGACATACATCCATGGCACATCATGCCAAGGAACGGATGAGGACACGTCGTCAGCAGCTTGATGCCCCTTGGTGCTATCATCGAGTCAAGACATGTCAGAATGTCCAAGCTTCTTCATTCTTGACTGAGGTTGTTGCCCACAACACCCTCCTCGCAGCTCTTGCTCGCCAACGGAGATGGCAGTCGGCCATCGCTGCGGCCATGGCAGCGCCCACCCAGGACAAATGCAGAAGACATGCACATACAGTTTCGCAGACAACATTTTCATTCAGCCACACTTATCCATAAAGAACCCACACTTTCCACGGCAACCCGTACATACTCAGACTCTCTTTCGCTGTTTGTGTCTCTCTGTTTTTGTTTCAGTAGGTCTTTTGGTACTCGTAGCTCGTTTTGCAGGCAACGAGCACCTCATGATCACACGTTACTGACCAGCCGAACGCTCGGAGCACGCACGCAGAAGTCTGCCACAGTTGTGGCGTGCGGACACACGCTCAGATTGGGGCCATGTTGGAGATCTCATCATTGAGAAGGAGAGTTCAGGGGTTTAGCTTTGGCTGTCAGGACCTCATCACCTTCAATTCATTGCTGGGCACCTTGACTGCAAGGTATTGTCTGAATCTCAGTGTGGGAGCCCCCTTGCTGTCAGGAAGCCTTGAAGATTCTGATCGCTGGGAAGTCGCTCTCGAAGTTCTCCGCCAGATGAGCTTGCGAGGCGTCCACGTCCGTCTGTATCCGTGTCTTTAGGCATCTCATCACACGAACTGTGAGCGGCTTCTTTATGCCAACTTGGTACCTTGACGTGCCTTGACTTGCCCGGAGGCCTCCGTTTGGACGGCGTGACGTGCCTCGGCTTCGGCTTCGCCCGGCTTAGGAGCAGATAGCGTTTGGAGCCCTGCTTTCGCACCTGCCTTGGAAAAGCTCCCAGGCTTCGCGCCGCAGCGGCGGCCTGCAGGCAACGCTGGCAGGCGCCTCACAGGAGTACTGTACCTGACGAGTACCTGTCTCTGCTAAGACATGGCCCATGCCAATCCTACAGGCAGCACTGGCACTAATGAAGATGTCGGAGGCTCGCCGGCTGTGGAAGCAACACTTTGCAGACGTGTGGAATGGGGCAGGTTGCTACTGACCTTGCAACCCTCACAGTGCCTGGGCCCACACAGTGACACAGTTTCCAGCCATTGTCATGAAACGGCGTTGTGGGAGACCTCTTGCCTCCACCGATGGTCACACTTCGCATGATACCTGGTTCTGGTTCAGATCTGATCAAGCTTGCAGCTGAGGCGGTCGGCACCAGTTGCGAGAAGGCTTGTGGTTTTTGGGCATGCTGTGAAAGTGGCAACCGGTCAGAAGTCTAACGTGCTTTCAGTGTGATGGTAACGGCTTCCTGCTTCAAGATACCAGCAGCGACTGCAGAGCCGCGGCATACAGGATCATTTCGGCTTCGTCAGCTCCCATCGTAGCCTCCATGTTTCCCAAGAGTCCGAGAGGAAGTGTGCAGCCTTCACAGGCAAGTCAGTGGCAACTTGCACTGCACCTGTTGGCCGATCGCGCCTTAGACACTGCTGGAACCTGAGCTTTGTTGCTTCTAGGTGCTTGCCGCATCGAGACATCGGTTCTTTTTGTCTCACGGGCATGTTCTGGGTATAAGGTGGCCAAGACCACCCTCATCTCTGCGAGTGCGACAGGTTCACTGTGGCAGGCTGCTGTGGAGGCCGCAGCGTGAAGCAACGTGAACATGCTTGGGCCTCCTTGGACTCGACTCTTCTCACAGCCTTCTCGCCCGAGACCAGGCTCTGAGGCCCCACCCGAATGCTGTCAGATGCTTCTCGAGCTGAAGCAGAGAGCTGATGCAGTGGTCGCTTGTCGGACAAGAATCAATGCTGGATGTGGTTCTGCACTTTTGAACATACTGAGTGAAGTACTTTTTGAACATAAAAATCAAGCTGATTGGTGACATTCGGTTGACATAAGCTATGTCACAGAAGCCCCTGCCAATGGCGGTATATTTGAAACCCACGTGTCTGCAGCAATTGTCAGAGTCGCATTTGGCCTGTGCCCCTCATGACATCGCAACATCAGATAAGTTAGAGATGTGTGTTTTGTATCAGACAACGTGACAACATCTTCATTGATCTAAAGGCCTTTGTGGGAAGTTGTGTAAGACGGACCTCGGGGATAGAAAGATATGCCTTCCTTTGTGTTGTGCTTTTCTTGGCGGGGATTTCGCAGTTGATATGTGTTACCATGGAGCATCCTTGCATGCCTGTACCAGGTAGTCTGGTGCTCGTAGAATACGATACAATTCAGCACTGGCGAGTCCACTCCAACATCACGAAGTGAAGGCGGCATCTGGTATTCCGACTAGATGACCAACGTCCAAGAATCAAGCAGCCCTTCAAATTTGCTTTTGAAACAGGTCACCCAGTCCTCCTCCACAGGCAAGCTCAACAGCAGCTGGACAGTTGGACATGCCAAGAAGCGTGCAAACAACATCTGGCGGAAGAAACCCACGATAGACTTCGGGTTTGGAGGGTCATAGTTTCCAGACTGCAACACCCATGAACAGCCTCCGCAGAGAGTCACTGCTGCTCTACTCGCTCGCCACCAAGGCCTACAATGCCACCATTGCAGCCACTGAGAAGGCCCTGCATGCCGTGAGAAAGCTTCCTCTGCGTGGAACGCTTCTTGAGTCTTGGAGCAGGCTGCCAGATGGTCCATCTCCTTGATGCTGATGTCGAAAATGGAGGAGGCAACTACTCTGATGCTAGCTCAATCTAGCCTAGTTTCCTCCTTCCTAGCTGGGCTGTCAGCTACTCGTATCCGTTGCGATCTACTGCGCAGCAGAAACTGCGCTAACTCGGCAGGCCTTCTTGCAGCCGTCGGCTACGACGTTCAATGCCCCCGGGAAAGGGTTATTTAAAGTTTGTTTGTATGTGAAGGCAAGCATGTGGTGACCACGAGCGACCTTGGCAAGTTCCGTAGGTAGTAAGAGCTGCAGGAAACAAGCACAGACAGCATCAGATCTCACACCTATGAGTCCATGAGGCCAGCATCAGCGCATGTGAGAAGTCAGCTGCCTGGGAGGCAGTGCTGGTTGAGTCGCGCACGTCTCTCTGCGACAAACAGAGCAATTCGCGAGAGATGTGGGAAGACATTGTGCGCGTTTGACCAGGCCTCTTTGCGGCTCTCTGACGAGATGTTGATGCGCAAGTTGACCAAGGATTCTCACTCGCAATGTGAACTGATTGGTTGCTACTCAAGCTCTTGCTGGTTTCCTGACTGAACCTCTTTGGGCTTTCAGCAGCAAGCCTCAAGGACAACACACATCGTGGTTGCAAGTCGTTCTCGAGGTTCTTGCCATCTCAGGCTCCTTTCCATGGTAGGGTTCCTGTCTCCGGGCTGACTGCCCTAATCTAAGTTTCCCGTTTCCGAACCTATTTCTTCAAACTTTGTAAGGGTCACATCAAGGTGTATCCTGTGATTAGGTATGACAACTCTGAGTGGTTTCTATGGGTCCATGAAGTGCCATCATGTCCACCATCGGCTGTACATCTTCCTTCGAAGTGCGATGGAGAGCAGCAGCAACGGCAAACACATGGATACCTGAGTTCCACGACCTCAGTAGCCTTCCGCCTCATTGCTTTAGTTATGTTTTCCTTTCATCGGTTAAACTTACCTTAAGCGGGTTTGTATTGTCTTCAGTCGACTGGTCACGGCCTCGGACGCAACGTGCAGCAAATCAAAAGGTGCAAAGGGTATTTCAGGTGTTTAGCACGGCAGGTGGGGGAAGAGTGGGTCTGTCCAAGTAGTGTCTCGTTCCCGTGTCCTCGGCGAAGTTGGCTCTGGAGAGGACATTGTCACCTTCAGCGCACTGATCTCCAGCGAGTGGCCCAGACGAAGTCGACTCTGTATGGCAGCAGCGTGCAGTGATTCACCAAGGCTGCGAAAAGGGCACCCAGTGGACGCTGGCTTTGCACTTTTTTCGCCTCTGCCGCGCGCATGGTTTTCTGAAAAAGCCAGCGGGAACAGCTCTCTGCCACTGCTGCCCTCGCATGCTGCGTAAACTGGTAGCAAGTCGCAGGCTCCGGCCATCCTTGGGTTCACATTGGGTTCAGGCTTACGGTGTCCAATCCGTGTGCACAAGGTCAGGAAGCCCGGGTTCAGCTTGCCAGTTGCCAGATGTTGCCAGTGTCGACTGTCCGCAGCTGTCTTATCAAAGTTGCTTGCCCCCGGGGGCCGCCCCCGGAGGGCCTCCCGACAGCATGCGATTACGCGAGGCTGGCAGGGGAAGAGACAGAGTCTCCGTGTGCGGTTTGAAAATGCGTGGCTCTCTCGAAGGTGCTGTTCTTGGCCTCGGCCCTTTTCTGTGCATCCGGCAGCCAGGCGCGCCTCACAGGGCCCTGTCAAGCACGCAGTCGCCTCCCTTTTCGATGCCCACCCATCATGAGACCATCATTTTAGAGGTGGCGGTTTGCAGCTAAGCACTGGGATCAGGCGACAGAGGAGCTTCCGCGAGACGATGAGCCTCGGTGCCAGATGTGACCTGGGTTTACTCTGACCCAGACCCCCGGGAGGATCCAAAAAGTAGATCCCTTAAGTAGGTTCCTATAAAGTACCCTTCAGTAGTTAGGGTCCCAAATTAGGGGATCTACTTTTTAGATCCTCCCGGGGGTCTGGGGAGTTCTTCTGATCTTCTCAACGAAAGACGCGCCCCGAGGAGTGTGAATTCGACTCCGAAAGCTGCGCCCTGCAGGCCTGGCCCGAGCTGGGCCCGGGCTGTGTTTCTCTGACTCTTCAGTGACTGTAGTGGTTATGCTAACTGTATATAAGTTATATAGTATATAGTCTGCTATATATACAAGATATGCAATTTAAAACATGATGTAGATCATTATTCTATGCTTCTGTTCCAATTTTTTGGTGCAGGCTCTGCAGAGGCATGCGGCTCGGGCACCTCGGCCCCTTGAGCTGATCCCGACCCCCAGCGTGCGGGGCGAGGGCGCTTACATCTCCAGCAGCCCAGCATGCAACAGCGTCAGGGTTTAGGGGGTTTAAGGGTTTAGGGCACCCCCCCCCCGCGCAAAATTAGTGAGATGAGGGCTCGCTTTCGCAAGGTCGAGAGTCCAAGTCCTTTGAGTGGACGGAGCTCCGGGTCTCTGAGAGCAGCATCGAGGAAGCCTTGAAAGCTCCTTTCGTAGAAAGCAGCTGGCCCATGCCATTCGGCTTGTCAGCCAGCGACGTGGCACGATGGCTGCAGCGAGAGCTGCTGTCTCACAGCCCTTTTGGGCAGTTCGGCATGCTCGTGCCGTGGCCAGAGGAGGACAATGACCAGCTGGGCCACGGCGGCTGGGTCGGTTACTCCCGAAGGCAAGTCTGCTATTTAACTGCGAAGAGCTACCTGGGAGCAAAGGCCCGTGGGTACAACGCCGGACTCTTTCGCCTTATGGACATGTGCCCCCATACGGGGGACTTTAGACACTCCTTTGCGATGCTCTTAGCAGCCTGTGCCCTGGACTGCATTTCAGCTCATCCCTCTACCCTCGCCGCGGTCTGCCAGAGTTGGCATGCACGGCATTGCTTCAGGTGCGGCAGATCCGACTTTGGTGAATGGTAACCAGGGGCCGTTGCTTTTGACGGCCAAAGCTCGTGCGGCCCCTTCAGTGGAGGAGGCCAGTGCCGAAAAGCAGAAGTTGCGCCTGGCTGCGTCTGAGGGCCTGGCCTAACCCCCTGAGGTGCGCCAGAAGGCGGAGGGTGTGTCAATGCAGGCTGCCAAACTGCGCGTCTGTGACTACGACACGGGGGTTCCTTGACTTTTGACATCTCTTGACTACTTGGGTCCTTGGGTCCTTGACCAGACCTGCGAACAGGAGAGCCATGGACAGCATTGCCTACAGATGGCCTAGATGGCGTGAGAGCTAAGGCTGGCACCGACGGCGTCGACTCGGTGCCAGAGCAGGGCTGCAAGAAACGTCGTCAGGATGCTCCAGGCGTAGACTTCATGATCGGCGGGTTGCCGGGCCAGGCGACCCAGGACACAGTGCTAGGCTGTTAGGCCAGTTAGGCCAACAAGTAAAAGTCACGCGGAATTCAGAGGGTGTATATTCAGTTGAATTGGAGTCAGAAACGTCATAATCTTTGGCTGGAATCTGAGCGCCAGGACATCTCCGCATCTTGGTTCGGAGGCTACTTGTTCGACGCAAAGGCCTGTGGCCTTGGTGGTGGACAGGACGAGCGCTTGTCAGTCTACTTCCCCGAGGTCACAATTCTTGCATATTTTCTTTCGCAGAGCGACCCATTCCCTCAGCTTCGCCAGCCCGCATGGTTCTTGGGAGCACGGAACTTCTTCAAGAACTTAGATGGCACAGCGCGCTTTGACTCGCCCATGGTCTTGGCAGACGTGCCCCTGAAGTCCGACCTCGTTGATGTTTCTGTGGCGGATCACCTCTTCGAGATCAGCTCTTCAAGGCCTGTCGTCGTCTTTATGAGCGAGAGCCAGGGCTTGGTCGACGACCACTCGCCTTTTGAATTGAAGCTGGCCCGCCTGAACCGCTTACAAGCGCAAAGGGAGATGGGCACCGGCCAGTTTGCATTCGAGAAGCAGGCGCATCCTGCCGTGTCCTACAGTGCTCGCTGTGGTTTATTCCGTCGGTATTCTGTGGCTTTCGTACAGCCACGATCAGCTTGATGGTGTTCTTGAATGCTACAGTATTGCCTACTCGTCTGTTGAACTCTGCGCAGGTTCGTGCGTGGTATCGGTCTTTAGCGCTGACTTCGTACGATGTGGCTTGTCAGCATGTTGGACATTTCAGGGTGTGCTGTCTGTTACCAGCATGACCATCACGGGTTATTATCGTCCTGTCCAGCATTCCTCTCATTGTGAGATTGCGGCATTGTCGCCGCCATTGCCGCATCATAGCTGTCCGTACTCAAAAGATGCCTGCAGTCAGCATGATTATCAAAGCATTTGGGTGTCAGCTTTGTTTTGGTCGAAGCCGCAATCGTGATGCGCTGTCGCCCCACTCCCGCTTCTACAAGGTGTGCGTGGCTCGCAGCCTTCGTATTGAAGATGTGCAGGGGACTAGAGACAGCTGATTTGACCACGCGCCACGACGCGATGAACGGTAGTGGAAGCAAGGAGACCCAATGCCGAAGTCCGAAGCGCCTCCGAACTTCGCGTTAGCTTGCCGCCTTCCACGACCTCGCGCAACATTGGAACAAGGGGGTACAACAAAGCAGCCTGCCTCTACTCAGCGGGAGTCGTACAGTCCCTTTGACTTGTTCAACGCACATCAAAATCAGCCTTGCCAAAGCGAGCAAACACGGACATACGTGCCTTCAGCATGCATTGACTTGCTTTCAGGGTTGTCTCCTTGCACATGAGGAATTGAATCCTTCTGCTGGTTTCTGTTGTGAAGTGTTGGCATGCTTCCAGCGGGAATAGACGAGATTGATCACCGCGATTGTGCGTCTCTTATGGAGACCCCAAGGAGCGGATACACGGGGCCTTGCGTGCCCTTGTGAAGTCCGTTGGGACTGGGCCATGGTTCTCTGGCCTTTGGTGGGGCGATTCACAGCTCCCTGGAAGGAGTTCATGCTGGATCTTGATTCGGCCTTGGTTCTGCTCCTAGTTAAAGCTGGTTCGACGATGATTATAGGAATTGAAGGCGGGCCCGCGCGCGTACGCCACACAGTTCTGACAGAGCTTACACCCACGACTGCATATCGCACAGTCAGCACCAGGGCAAAAAGACAGGTGGAACCTCGCACTTGCCAATCCATGGAAACCTCTGCTAGATTCTCGTGATGAATTAGTTGCACGAGATTGACTGCTTCCTCTTGCCGGAAGGAAGCAAGGAAAAGCAGAGACAGAGTTGAACGCACCGTCTGATGTGGCCCAGGCTCGGCTTCTTGGCCATCTGGCTTGGCCATGCCTTAGCCGCTACAACCTGGGGGTGGCCTTCGCGCACTAACAGCGGCCCTCTGGCTCGAAAGACTGAGCAACCCCTTTTCCCCTTTTCTTGCTCGATCCACCTGCATCCTTGCACGCAAGTCATCGTAGGAATTTCATTTCTGAAACTTGCAGTCTGCAGGCCCGCTGATGTTGGACTACTACATCTATGCAGATTTCACGGAGAATCCTGGAAACCAGTGTTACGTGATTCCTGGCGAAGCTTGCCGAGCTTGCTTGAACGATGCTTGCCAGACTTAGTCTGTTGGAAGTTTTTTTGGGGGTGCATGCGCCGCGCGGAGTACATACATCGCCCATCACGTCCCATTACCCAGGTGTGTCAAAACCCCGAACCGCCGGCCAGCGCCTACTGGAGCCTTGGCAGCCTAGTCTGTTGCTTGCGGCTTATACAAGCGGCTGAGCGGTTGAGCTGAGGATGCCAGAGGGAGCCCTTTTTGATGGGCGGCCCTGCGTATCGGATGCTTCCATTTGTGGACAGAAGGGCTTCGCAGATGCCGTCAAAGCCTTTGGGCACCAGACAGCAACTCGGAAGATGTCCACAATCCCGTTTTTAATCCTAGCAGAGTAGGAGCAGTGTGGCAGTAGTCGTCGTCGTAACAGAGTTGATAATTCTGCAGTGAGGTCTCGGTCACCTGGAGACAAATCGAGGAGAAGGTGGCCTGGGGAGATTTGAGCAAAAACGTGTTTGACATCCTCTTAGCGTAGTTCGTTTGCTTTCTGCTAGATTATATAAGTTGCTTTGCCATGCCGTCGTCAAGATCTGTCAGCGCTTTAGTGCGCGCATGATCAGCTTGACGGCATCTTTTGCGAATCCAGAAGCAAATGCCACCTGTGGCGATACGTGCCGGGCGGTTTTTAAGCGTTTCACACGTGATCATTGGTAGGCACTGAGCCTTCGGGGATGCAGCACCTGATTGCAAAAGTCCGGTTCCAGATTGCTGTCGGTCGCAGCACGGACGAGCCATGCAAAGGTGGTCATCCATATCTACTGCATGTGGCATGCAATGGCAGCCGTCACATCCGTCATGCAGCCAACACGATCAGCTATTCACTCAAGCGCCCCGACCAGAAAACCACGGCATCCGGCCAGGCTGGCAAAGCAATTTCTCTCCACCTCCGTAATTGGCTTCCAGGCCAGCTTGCAAAAAGCTGTTCTGCAGACCGCAGATTTGGGCTGACTCCCCCTGTGAGGCGCCGAGGATTCAGTTTGCAAGACCGTCGAGAATCGTGCCAGGTGCTCAGAAGCAGAGGCAGCAGGGTAGGAGTATTCAGGAGCAGCAAAGCCAAGCTGCCCCCTTCTCCCTGTAGGTCCTGCGAACCGTGAGCAGGCCACGCTCCCGGCTCTCTGGGTGAGGCTTCGTTTCTCTGGATCTTGATGTGGAGCCGTTCTCGATTGGGGTGTTTGCAGCGTCGCATCTCGTGATGGCCGTCGAAGCTTGCTGCCGGGTCCGCAAGCCGCCCCAGGATGGTTTCGGGCACAACCTGGACCTGGAACAAAGGCACCACAGAAATGCAGGCGGAGTTTCTTGTGTAGCACTTCTGATAGTTGTCGATGCCCTGTGCAGCTTGGCGAGGTGCATGTGGCCAATGCATGCCTCTTCAAGAGAACCATTGATTCATTGACCAGCTAACTCACCCATGAACCTTTTCTGAGCAGCTTCTCAAGCACCAGTGATTACATCAGCTCATGTGTGAGGGAATTGTGACACACGAGTAGTTCTGATGTAGAGGAGAAGCTGCAAATGAGTGGCGCCTTGTTGGGTGTCGCAAGACTCAATCTATCGCTATTCCTAGAACTGGCGATATGTTTTGCGGAAAAGCCCTTATTCGAGGCACATGTGCATGGACATGTTTGCATAATTTCGCATAAGCAGTTAGTTTAATATGTATGGATGCGCATGGATGAATGGAAATTATATTCTTGCGGAACAGCCAAGGGCCACTAATGTCGAAGTCACCAGGTGACACATGCACTACGCTGCCTTTCGCTTGTGTCCTTTCAGGCTTGCCTAGATTGATCTGCTAGCTCCCCAAACTCGTCCAAATCCGCCGATGTTGCAACTGTTGGGAGTTGCTCCTCGCAACGGGGCAAGCCGCGGGCAGACACGACAGTGTTTGAGCAGCGCTGGCCAAGAGGCCAACTGAAGGAGGAGACTTGATGTCAGGTTGGTCTTCGAGATGTGCACGACATACGTGGTTGTCTACTCTAAGAATTTAGTTAAATTTAGTTCAGTCACGCAGCTATGCGATGACGAGTCTTCTCCTCCATGCAGCGTGTCCCATGTAAATCATAAACCTCCTCCTGCGAAGTCGCAGGCGGTGCTCTCAGGCCAGGGTCCCACCCTTTGCACATAATGCAAAGGTTGCAGTCGCTGAAGAGGCCTCGACTGCGAGGGCATTATTGGAGACAAGTCATTGTCGAGGCTTCACGTTTTGCGGCTGGTGCTTGTTCTGCTGGGAGCAGGCCAAGTTTTTAAGGAGATCTTGGTTTTGCCTGCGCATGTGTTCAGCGTACAGAGAATAAAAAAAACAAGAGTTGTTTTGCGTTCCTTTCTTTCGGCTTGCATGGCGCAAGTTGCTCTTTCGAGCAGCAAGGTATGTGATAGCTTATATGGACCGCCATGACAACATTGAGCTCCGCTTGTTTATTTTTGCTTTTGTTTTCGAGGCGTACCTGGCCTGGAGCGTTCCGGACCAACCAGAGTTCGGGCCTGAGTGCTGCGACAACAAGCTTTTGTTCGCTAATTTAGCCTGTGAGACTGTGAGACAGAAGAAATGAGAAAGCGAGAATCCTTCTGCAGCGAAGTATGCGACTCATGTGCTAAAGGACGGTGCCGGGGTACAACCTGCTACTGGTAGAGCCGACAGCACCCAACACCGAAATGGGGCCGAACTGTGTTGCGAGGCGAGCCTGGGATTCAGGCGATCGCACGCATGCCGGGGGTTTTCGGCCCCAAGCCCCTGGCAAGCAGGCAACAAAATTCGATTATACGTCTTTTCCAGCATGCTTCTGAGAAAGACTGGCCAGCACTGCTGTTAGCTGGTACAACGGGGCTCTACAGAGTTGCCAGAGCGACCTAGGTGGGGAAACAGAAAGGCGGGGTAAGCCTCGTCAGGAGGAGATAAAACAAAGAGAAGCAGGAGCCCAGCTAGCCAGCGAGCAAGACCGCATTGCAGTATGAGGTGGATTCGTCGAGAAGATGCTGCCTTCCAGGCTCTGCTTTCGATCCATGTTGTGTTGCACTGTACTCGTGGACCATGAACCAGACATGCACCTTGGTGCCAGGAGCTGTCCAGGTACAATGACAGGCTGAAAGATCAGAAGATCGAGGCAAAGAAGCTCTGAGCTCCAACATGTCTGGGTCGTTCGAAAGCGCACCTCCCCCCTACCAGACACTTGACATGCATTGTGCTTATGTGTATACATGCATACATACATACATACATACATACATACATACATACGTACTCGCACAAGACTACGTACATGCATACATGCACGCATACATCATACTGCACATACCCATACCTGTACGTATGTATGTGTATATACACTGGTTGCACACTTATGCTCGTGTGGGCGCCTGCGTGTCTCAAGGTGCTTGTGCGTAGGTATCTATGCATGCATGTATGTATGTATGTATGCATCTAAGCATATATGTATGTAGGTATGTAGGTATGTAGGTATGTAGGTATGTAGGTATGTATGTATGTATGTATGTATGTATGTATGTATGTATGTGCATGTGTGTGTACCTCCATGCATCGAGTTCATGGTGCACACTCATATTTGCATAATGGCACTCATTCATGGTAGATACGTGCATGTGCCCTGTGCTACGTACCATGAATATGGAACATCAACAATGATAGCGGCTGCAGAGTCCGGGTCAGCATCATGTTGCGCGGAGAGGCTGGCATGCGGACAGTAAGTGAGCAGAAGAAAGAGGGACTGAGAATAAACAAGGTCGCTCCTCCACCTCATACCCTTGCGAAAGAACAAAAGAGCACTTTGACATGCGTGCTAATTAGTAGCTTTTTGCATCGGTGGGCGATAAGGCCGTCTGGAATCGGCTTCTCAACGCGTATGGCATTGGTACCCGGAACGGGGGCTACGGGGGCATCTGGAACAGTTTAGTCTCAGGTTTCTCCAACAATGAATCACACGTCAGACATTGAGAGCATTCAGACAGTCGTTCGCTTGACAGTTTCACTTATTTTGCAGGAGGACGTTGCAGGAGAGTTGGTGTGATGAGTCGGAGTCGCCGCGCTGGTCAGTTCCACTTAACATCATGTCGAGCTTATTGCACACAATGAAGCGCAAGCTCGGCAGCTACATTTTTCTCGTAGTTGACCCCGGCGTCGCTTATAATGTCGGTCCAAGGATTGCTGGATTCATGAGTTGTAAGTCATGCTCATGCAAAAATCTTTGTGCCGTGATTGAAAGCCTACTCATGGAGCAGTCCAGAGTTGCTTGAAGTTAGAAGCTGCTCCGACCTCGCACTAACTCCTGCACCGCTTCGTCCCTCGTTTGCTTTGTTGCCATTGACGCTGTGCTTGACGCTTTACTGGCAAATTACAGATGTTACAAGGAAACACCAGAGGTGTTGCCACGGGGCATTGCATTGACTCAAGCCTGCGAATGAAAAGCAGTTTCGACAACAGCGCATTGCTCCCGAATTGGTCCTGGGACGGGGTAGTGACCAGTGAGCAGAGTCTGTCGCAATGGACTTGCTCCGGAAGCTTTGGGCCAAGAGTTGCCATATTGGCATGCTGCGGCCATGGCAGAGGGAGGCGAAGAGGAGTCGGAAGACGACTCTGTGACGGTGAGCGCCGGAAGCCTAACATGCCTCGGTACCGATCTGCATTGGAAACTTGCGATATCAGACTTGGGCGCTCAGGTGCGATCTCTGGGGGGAGCTATCACTTGCTTCCGTGTGCCGCGTGCCACCACCGCGCGGGTGCCGTGGGCTGTTGATTCGGATGGTACACTACGTAGGTCGTGCTGTAGAAACCTAGCACTGAGCGATTTCTGCACCTCTGAGCATACCCCTGTCCATGATACAACAGGCGTTGAAGATACGTCTGGCACGGAGTTGTGGGTCTCCGCCCTATGCACAACGGCTGCTTCAGCTTCAAGGCTGGACTCCGAGCTTCAGCCAATCCTGTCAGAAACGAGAACGCCTAGGGAAAGATAGCTCAAGCTACAGCTAGCCGTGCAAGTATGAATTCCCAGAACATCAAAGATCAGAAT
>CAJNDV010008791.1:7677-19731 GCA_905221635.1 Symbiodinium sp. CCMP2456
AAACCCCTAAACCCTAAACTCCCCACTTGTAGTTTCCTTTAAGTCCGGGCCCCGAATGCAGGCATCCCACGGAGCAGGCGCGGTTTTCGCTTGTCATTGTTGCTTCTCTTCTCCGGAGTTTAGGGGTTCAGGGGTTTAAGGGTTTAAGGGTTTAGTAGTTTTTGAGGGTTTAGGGTTTAGGGATTTTGGGGTTTAGGGTTTAGGGGTTCGGGGTTAGGGTTTAGGGTTTTTTCGGGGTTTTTGAGGGTTTAGGGTTTAGGGGTTTTGGGGTTTAGGGTTTAGGGGTTAGGGTTTAGGGGCTTTTCGGGGTTTTTGAGGGTTTAGGGTTTTGGGTCTAGGCTTCCCGGTGAGTAAGTCGTTGTCAGGAAGAGAAACTCAGTGCTTACAGCTGAAACACAGTGCCCTGGCTTCAAGTCCCATGCTATAGGAACCTGATTAAGAAACCCAGGGTCTGTACTAGAGTTCTTAATTCGAAACCTGATGTATTTGCGTTTGTAGGGCCAGGGTTTCTTAATCAGATTCCTAGAGTACATGATTGCATGAGGGACACACTACTCATCAAGGTGTATTCATGCTCGATGATTCCATTCCGTGGCAACAAACTGAGGTGCACAGGTTGTCATATCATATGACACCTGTTTGCATGTCTTTTTTCGATTGTGTATGTACGTGGGTCTGGCGATAGCTGCGCGCGGTTTCAGATGAGCTGAGGTGTGCTTTGTTTGAAAGTTCTATTGGTTCATGGAGATTGCGGATGTGGGAGTCAAACCAAAACAAGAAAGTCAATTGTCGGTCCCTAAACCCTAAACCTTAAACCCTAAACCCTAGGTCAGAAGGGCGCCCGCACTGTGTTGCCCCTCGTCCAGCAGCTTTTTGAGGAGGGCCTGCCGGAGCTTTACGAGCTCCTAGGCAGCTTAGACTGCTTGGGAGCAGCCGCGTCCATCCGCAAGGTAAGGGACGCAGGCTCTTACACGGCGCTCCATGATGTCTATCACAATCCGCCGGCGGGCAGCACCGCCGAGTTGGCGGTAGGCAATTGGATTCTTGCGTTTTGCGGTGTCTTGATCGAACCTTCGGTCGCGACCCATTGGACGGCCCGCAACGATGATACAGCCGGCTCGTTCGTTGAGAGTTGGATTGTTACTTTGAGGAGGGCGACGGACCCGCGCAGCAAGAACCTCCTTGCCGAATTTGCGAAGCTAGGTGAACGGGCCCATCGGCTGATCAAACCGCTTTGTCAAAGAAAACAAGTGTAATATATATTGTATTGGAGGAGGGGCAGAAGATATTGCCTTCTCTGTCGCCAGTATCTGAATCTGAACCATCGCCTGAAAGACGCAGACCTCGGCCACCCATGAAAAGCCCACCTACCGCCGGTAATCGCATGCAGAAGACACCCGCGTGGTCCTCCCGCAACCCATAGTCTTCACTT
This sequence comes from Symbiodinium sp. CCMP2456, assembly GCA_905221635.1. NCBI lineage: Eukaryota > Dinophyceae > Suessiales > Symbiodiniaceae > Symbiodinium > Symbiodinium sp. CCMP2456. The sequence goes on from CAJNDV010008791.1 coordinate 9,110, forward strand.
TAAGTCATGAAGATCCACGAAGCCTAATTAGGCCTACATGCCGCATACAGGAAAGAGCTCTCAACAAAAATACTTGAAGCTGCAAATTCAAGTCAAACCCGAACTGTCACATGTAAAATGTAAACGTGGGAAGACCCGGACAAATTAACCTCCAGAATTCCAATCACAGCTTGAGCGTAGACACCAGCGCTAAATAATTGTCGTCCTAGGCTAAGCCCTAAACCCTAAGCCCTAAACCCTAAACCCTAAACCCTAAAATTCCTAAGCCCTAAACCCAAAGCCCTAAACCCCAAAAAGCCCTAAACCCTAAAAAGCCCTTAACCCTAAGCCCCAAACCCAGGCCTGAGCACCAGAGCTATTCCAGGACCCTCTCTGTCTCCTGAAATCGGTTCTATTTGGGGTTTAGGATTGGGTTTAGGGGTTTAGGGGTTTAGGGGTTTGGGGTTTAGGGTTTAGGGGCCTTAACAATTAGAGTAGGGTTTGGGGTGTATTATACTAGAATCATGATAAGTCGTTCATGGCCGCTTATCGTAGGGTTTTACGGCTTAGAGCTTAGATGGTACGGTTGATTTCCTTTTGGGCAATGCAGGATTTATATCATCAGCCGTAGTTCGGATAAAGGAAAGGGTAGGCTCTACAAATCCAAACCTTACCCCTCTGCCGCCAGGCTCTGGAGAGCGGAGGACGGGGAAACGACATGCCGGAGTCTTTGTGATGAAGAGCTCCAGCAAGGTGCTGTAATTTAGGCTCTTCGTCTATTATGCATGAAATATTCCTTACTTGGCCTAAGGAAGATGTGCCAGCCTTTCTTCAGTTCTGCGCAAGATCCCGTAGTTGAGGAGTATTGAGCCTCAATGGGGCAGATGCTTTGCTTGCCCTGCTGTTCTAAGGCCTGTTGCAGAAGGACGGATCCTGGACTGATTCCAACTCCCAATCGCCAGAGGTGAGTTCCGCTCGATGTAGACCCCTGATGTCAAGAAGACATTGCATCTTTTGAGAGTAGGTTCTAGGGAGTAGGTTCTAGGGATTTAGACTTGCTTCCTGAAGAGGGTTGAGGGTTCCACTAAAGGAGCGCACTACTGATCAGGGGTCTACATCAGCATCCACAGTGATGTAGCGGCCTGAGCAATTAATACTAGTGCCCAGTTGAAAACCCAGCGAATTTACTATAGTAGTTGTACTCCACGAGCCGATTTTGCTTGTTCAGGCCCCTACATTACATCAACATTCACAGTAGGGTTTAGGGTGACGTTTTGATAGCGACCAGCCCATCGGAGAGCTTCCAGAAGCAAGTTTCCGATCTTCTGAATTACGAAACCCTAAAACTCCTCAACCGTGAGCCCTAAACCCTAAACCCTAAACTCCTAAACCCTTAACCCTACACCCCCAAACGCCACACCATGAACGCCGGAGACCCTAAAGCTTAGTCCGTAGACCCTGAAGCAAACTCTTAAGCCCCTGACTCTTTTCCCTTACAACCCCTTCGCGCCTAGTTCAATGTGTTCCTTTGTGACGCAGCAGTGGGTTCCACCTAAACCCTAAACCCTAAACCGGGTAATACAGGAACCTGATTGAGAAACCCGAGTTTTGCACTAGGGTTCTGTATATGCCCTAGACCCTAAACCCGAATTAAACCCTAAATCCTATTTTGGGGTTATATATGGGGCCAGGGTTTTTGATCAGGTTCGTACGTTAGAGACTTTTCGGACTTCGGGGACTTCGATTTTCTGCTCCGGTTTAGGGTTTAGGGTATTGTGACATAGAGCCTTGCATAAGATGCTCTACTATACTATACTGTACTGTACTATACTGTACTATACTATACTAGAGCACAATGCAATGTAATACAGCATGATATAATACGATAGAGTACAATATAATATACTAGAATATAGCGTGATGCAGAATTATGATAGGTTATGTGGATGTGGGTTTAGGCTTTCAGCGGATTAGGGTTTGGAGTTTAGGGTTCAAGCATAAATCTTGACATGTTCGAGGCTTAAGTATCAACGGCTTCTGCCTTGGGGTATTTAGGTTTTAGGGTTTCCCAGAGAGCCGAATATCCCTTAATTAAGGAACATAGCTTAGATCATAAGAATAAGCCCCTTATAGTTTAAGGTAACTTGTCTTATTCAGGGGTATTGGGCTGTCTGGGTTTAGGGTTTCGCGTATTAGGCTTAAGTCCTCGGCCTTTTGTCGTTGAGGTTTAGGGTCTTCTGGGTGGGGGTTTAGGGTTTAGGGTTTAGGGTACGTACAGGGCTTTGGATTTCGAGCTCAGGCTGGGTGCCGCGATCTTTTTACATCAGCAGCACAGGAAGCAGCAATATTGATGTTGGTGCAACTGATAGTCTGGATGATCGCAAAGGGGGTGTAGCGGAAGGGGTAGGTAGGATTCTGGATCGACATAGACCGAGTCTGAGGATCATCGTTTTAGGGTATATGGGCAGACCAGTATCCGTTCACTAAGATGCACGGAAGAACCCCGCAAATTACACAAGTTTGGGCTTCGCGGATGCTTTTGAAGATGTCGTGTTCCCTTGAAACCGCGCACTCCAAGACTATGAATGAACATCGCGCTCCAATCCCCTAAAACCATCTAGAAGGTCTTCGTACAGGCCCTAAAAGCCCCAACACCATAAGCACCTTTTGTAAAGTTCGACGATTTCATGACAGAACCCAGCGAAGCTCTTCAGAGTGGGCAGGAATTAAGGAGCAGGCTCCGCGTGTATGTTAGCCACCTCAGGGAGGCCGGGAGTTGCGCAAAGCACCTGGGTTAGGGTCTTGGGGTTTAGGGTTTAAGGTCTAGGGCTTTTGGGTTTAGGGTTCAGGGTTTGGGGTTTAGGGTTCAGGGGCTTAGGGTTCAGGGTTTCGGGTTTAGGGTTTCTGAGTCCTACACCCTAACCTAAGGCCATCTCGAAGTCCTCACCCTAAACCAAACACACTTCGTTTGAAAGCAAGATGCTTCCGAAGTCTGATTAGTTACCAATATTGTTCCTTAGATCTCACAAAAAAACTGTAGTATAGTATTCGCCAAAACCCCTACTCCAATTAATAAGGCCCTCCATATTACAGAACCGCAGTTTTGTATTCCCTTCTAATTATTAGGGCCAATAAGGCCAACAACCAAAACCTTCAAATACCCCGTATAGTAGCCCTTGAAGGAACCTAACCCTTATGGAAACTTTTCAAGGAACCCAAAACCCTAAACCCTAAACCCTAAATCACCAAAAAATACACTCCGGCCGCCCAGTTTTCGTCCCGAATCGTTGCAGGCCGGGCTTGCGTCGAAGACGCGGGCAGCGGCACAATTCGCATGCAACCCGTCCTCCGAATGTGAGGCGCCTGCACAATCTACTAAAAGGATATACATATATATATATATATATATATGTATACAGATGTACATACATATATACATATATTCATATATATTTATACATATACATATACATATACATATACATATGTTTTGATATATACACATGTATGCATATGCGTACATATATGCACAAACATGCATGCATACATACATACATATATACACGTCAAAAATGTACATAAGATCTTCAAAACTGAGTAGTAGGTAGTAGTGCTATTCCGTAGGGTTCCACATTTTGAATGTACGAAAACACATCCCGAAACCCAAGACCCTATTCCAATTCTTAAGGCCCGTGTGTGAACCGAAGCAACTAGGCCTGGTACCATTTATATCCCCAGTTCAACTTCTTCACAAGCAAAGGTATGGCTACCAACGATCCCTCAAGAATGACTCGGAGATGTGTGTGTGTGTGTTCTTAGTGTTTCAGGGTTTAAGATTGGATTTAGGGGTTAGACTTTAGCTTAGGGTCTTATGGCTTTGGGTTTAGGGCTTCGGGTCTTAGGGTTCAGCGTTGAGCGTCGAGGCTTCTGGGCCTGAGGTTAAGAGCCTCGCAGGTGATTACGGTACCAGGAGTGGCTTCCACTCGCCACATGGGAAGTTCTCTAAAGTAGGGTCCCTTTTTAGGTCCACAATAAAGTACGGCAGCCTTGTAAAAAGGACGCAAAAAAAGGCAGCCTAGTTTAGAGAACCACAAACATCAAGGTTATCGTTGGAGCTCGGGTGTAGAATTCTTGCAGAGGTTTGAGTTCTTCGTAACTCGTGAGAGTATCCCAATATTTCCAACCCCGTATTCTGACGATGAAGGGCCCTTCAGGGTCCGTAGACGACGCTAAGCACACTGTTGCGCAACAGGAGCAGGAGAAGTCTCGCCCGATCCCCCCGCACTGTTGCATCTTCGTAGTATGGATGCCTAGACTGATTGAAAATACTATTCTTTAAGGTTCCTTAGTTTTGTCATACTAAAATATACCCGAAACCCTCTTCGAAGTATTAAGGCCCTTGTATTGGAGAGGTGTTTGGGTTTGGGCCAGTAGAGCTGCCAGTCAGGGTTTTCTGGACGTAATATAGAAGCCTGGCTATTTACCACCCCTAAACCCTAAACCCTAATTACTCCTTAGGGCTGCTGATTATAATGATACGATAACGGAGCCCAAAAATCTATTCTAATCATTAAGGCCCCTACAGACGGCTTGAAAGGGTTCTACGAGTGTTTAGGGTTTACACGGGCCTTCTGGAAACTACATGGCGCTTCCGAACCACAGGCCGCGAGCTTGTACAGGAAGTAGGTCCTAAGTAGGACCGAGAATACGTTTAGGGCTGAACCCTACCCTAAATCCTAAACCCGAAACCCTGAACCCTGAATCCTAAATCCTAAACTCTGAACCCTGGTTTCTAAACCCTAAACTAAACCTCCTATCATCGGCCACAGACCCCAAAACATTCTTCTAGTTGTTAAGGTCCTCACAATACCCCTTTATAGTAAACCCTAAACCCTAAACCCTAAACCCTAAAACCCTAAACCCTAAACCCTAAAACCCTAAACCCTAAACCCTAAATCCTAAAACCCTAAACCCTAAACCGTAAGGGAGCCCTCAGGAGGAACCTTTCTCTGAGGTTTAGAGGTTCCGAGTTTTGGATTTTCAAGGTGCCTCGTGGCTCTCAGGGTTAAAGTAGGAACCCCAAAAGGACATAGGCATAAGCATTTTCTAGGGATATCCCTACCTTACTGGGTTTCGGTACAAGGGGATTTAGATGGGATATCCCTATCCTAATGTTTGCTTATGTGCTTTTTTGGGGCCCTATTAAAGGCTTTTGCGTTTCGGGGTTTAGGGTTCGAGGGTTTAGGGTTTTAGGGTTGAGGGTTTCAGGGTTCAGAGTTTTAAGGTTTAGGGTTTTAGGGTTGAGGGTTTCAGGGTTGAGGGTTTTGGGGTTGAGGGTTTTATTAGAATTACTTGTGAGCTATTTTGGAGATCTGGGAGGGGGTTGGGTCCATATACGTGGGTTCCAGGATTTTTTCAAGATCCTCTTATTTATGAGCTGCTAATGGGCGCCCCTCTTAATGAGAAGATGGGCCCCGATAACCGCCCTAAGCCGCAGAAAGCGCTAGACCTTAAATCCTAAACCCGAGCCTTAAACCGTACAGGGAACCAAAGCAACGTTCATGATGATTTTTGTCGGGGCTCGGGGTGTTACACTTAGCGCAGGGGTCGGTTTTTGAGGCTGTAGGTTTGGGGTCCAGCAACACAATCGGTAACAGATTTCAGGCCTTGAAGAACCTAGCAATACGAGCTCGTATATCTCGCCACGAAGACCGTGCGCCTGGAGCAAATGAGTCGCAAGTGTTACCAGGCCGACCACAACATGAAAAAGCTGTCTGATGCTATCGTGACGTTTAGGCGGTTCTAGGATGAAGCCAGGAGTTTTCAATCTTGGCGGTACATTGCGAAGTGCTCGGAAGAAGATATCATTTGTCTCGGCCTCGACTGCAGCGATCTTGCACGGGTTCCAATAGCTGCTGCCATGGTATGCATGCATGTATGTATGTATGTATGTATGTATGCATATATAATCATATATATATATATATATATGTATCTATGTATGCACGTGTCTGTGTATCTGGATAGTTCTCGTAATTACACTGTCTTGCAAGGTCCGTACTACTGTTCTATGGTGCATAGGGTTTTCACCTAAAGTGTACGCTCTCATACATCTGCCCCTCCTGTTAAAGCAAGAGCCTAAGCTTACATCTTTGCGCCGCATCTACTTGCACGAGAGCAGACGAAACGGCGAGAAATAGAGCTACGAAGCTGGAACATCGTTTTCACTGTAGTATGACACCTATGCACTGTAAGCAACGGCAGCGAACACATCATTCAGAGAAATCTACGGCGATTTCAGCTTTCATCCGCAACAACACAGGGACACACAGGAGCAATTGCACGACCGAGGTTGGTCCTCCTGGGTTACCTCGTCTGTTTATATATATATATATACATATATATATATATACATACACATATATATACATATATATATATATATATATATATAACAAGAAGTAGATACAAAAGCGATGCGAGCATAGAGGAATTGATTGCATGTGTATTTTGAGTCATCAGCAACTTCGGCCCCAGTCAGCCGATTAGGCCTAATCATGAATCCTGAACCCCCCCAACACCTGCAGCCTAAATACACTCTATAGCCCGAAACCTTAAATCAACCCTACAACCCTGAACCCTGAATTGGTTTTGGGATTCGGGCTTCTCGTGCCCATGCAGGGCGGCGCCTGGAGTAGCATTGGCCCGCAGCAGGGCGAGGCCATCTTTGCGCAGAGTGCGGGCACCCAGAAAAGCGATCCACAAAATCCCAAAATCCTAGATCCTACGCCTTCCCTAAACCCTAAACCCTGAACCCAACCTTCATTCCATCCTGAATCCTCAACTTTTTCCCCTAAGTATGCCTTAAACCTTTCCCGCGTGGGCCGAGGCTTTGGATTAAACTACGACAGGGCATGCGGGCTGTCAGGAGGAAGGCGTAGTCAAAACGGCATGAATCCCGACCGAGAGATTGCAGAACCCCTTGATGAAGGACTGAATGTACCTGAGCACCAAAAACCCACCTTGTTTAGGATTGTCATTTTCTCCTATTGCTCCTGAAAAAGTAGGTGTTTAAGAAGCCAGTTAAGGTATACTGTCCAGTCATATCTAATTTTCTGTGATACATGTAGGGTCTTGTTCTCAGGCGGTTTGGGAGTCTGTTCGCATTCTTTACAGGGTTAAGGGCTTGAGGATTTAGGGTTTCGGGCTTCGAATTTTGGGGTTTCAGGGTTTGAGGATTGCGGAGTTCGCAGTTTCGGCCATGCCTTATGTAAACGTTTAACTAACCCTAAACCCTAAACCCTTTTCACCCTAATCTCAATGCGCTGTATACACTCTGAGCCCGAGACTAGGGCTGAGGATTTTAAGCAGGGAATATGTCTCCAGACCGAACAGGAACCATAAGATGTAAGGTATGTTCCTTACTAATAGCACCGACGGAAACTTTGAAAACGCGCCACGAATTCCGAAATTTCAAATTCTTCTTACTTTTAATTATCTCGGCTTTAAGGATTGTGGCTTAGGGTTTGGGGTTTCAGGGCTGAATAGAGGTTTCATGGGCTTTCTCCCAAGTTCTCAAACATGTTCGTAGTTCGCTTCAGACTTGGCTTGATTAGTTGAGTGCTTTGCGGGCTCCTATCTTATCATTGGTTGGTGAGCGTATTTACTGGGTTTGTTTATGGACATACTGTTGGGGATCCTGGTAGTAAAAAGCCCTACCCTAAACTTTCCCTGAGCCCCAAACCTTCAGCAACAACAGGTAGCTTCGAGGACAGCCACTAGTTAGTGCAGAGCAGTGCCTCACCGAGAGGCATAGTTTTCTAATTGGGATGATATTTAGTGGTTTATGGTTTTGGGTTTTGGGTTTAGGGGTTTGGGCGGTTATTCATGAACCATGTCCTGTGGGTTTAATACTGGTGGCAGTATGGAACGAACTCCTTCGCCTGTTCATCTCCGTCATCGGAGGAAGCGTGCGTTTCCCTGAACCCTGCTTGAAAGTACCATTAGAGTTACGTAATAAGCGGGGCACTACCAAATGCTGCATTCTTAACCCTAATTTGAAGTTTGTGAGCGGGCTCTTCCAAAACAGTTGGTTTTGGTAGCTCAAGGTAAACCTGGTCAGAGTTGTATTCTGCTTGATTCGTTAGCTCGGCTCCACGGCCGTTGACAAGCTTCCGAAGGCTGCCCTAGACCCTTGAACCCTAAACTGGCCCTGCCCCCCAAACCCCCAAAATCTCTAGACCCTGTAGACCCTAGTTACTTGGAGGCCCAGGGGACTTAGTAAGTAGGCTATAAGTAGAGTTTTAAGTACCCTAACTGGAGTTACCCCAATTATGACTCTACTTTTACCCGACTTACTAAGACCCCCGGGCCTCCAAGTAGGGAACCCTAAATCCCTGAACACAAACCCAAGGTCCTCGGAGCCCTGAAGCCTTTAGGGTTTAGGGTTTATGGTCTAGGGTCCTAGGGTTTAGGGTTCAGGGTTAAGGGTATGAGCCCCAAAGCACCTGCCTAAGACATCCAAGGAGAGATGAAAATCGATCTGGTGTTACAAAATGTGGCTGCCCAAGGGTTTAGGGTTTAGGGTTTAGAGTTTAGGGTTTAGGGTTTAGGGTTTAGGGTTTCTAGGGGGAGGGACGCGAGTTTGGGGATGGTGTTCCGGTGGAGGATGTGTCGATTTAGGGTTTTGGGAATGAGGGCACGTCAGGTTTGAAGGCATATAGGGTTTAAGTTTAAGGGCTGCTGTCATGTTAGTCCGGGTTTTGGATTGGGGCTGGAAGTTCCCCGCAACAGAGACTGCTTCAAGAGTTTGTGTAACTAAAGCGACACTGGACAGTCCAGAGCCCGAACCAGTTTAGGGTTTAGGGTCCTTAAACCCTAAGCCCTAAACCCTGCATCCTAAACCCTGCTAAACCCTAAACCCTGAATCGTAACCCCTAGGTTTGGGGGTTCAAGTGCTCCAAAGCAACCCGAAGAGCCCAGTTACGTCAGTAGTAGGTTACGGAGGGGATGGAGGGGATGCCATACAGTTTGTATAGGGCTTCAGGAAGCAACGTAGGATGCAGGTATCTAAGCTTGTGGTGCCAGCCCTGGTAAGGCCTAGAAGGAAGAAGCCATAGGGAGTTACAGTGAAGCCGTTGGGTTCCTCCCTCCGAATAGGTTCATGGGTAGCTATAAGTGGGGTTATAAGTCCCCTAAGTAGGGTTATAAGCATAGTTACCCTACTTATAACCCTACTTAGAACTACCCATGAACCTCCAAGTATGAGCTTTCGAAGCCTGCACACAGAGGCCCGTCTTCCAAAGACCTCTAAACATTGAGCCTGAATCTGATACCCTAAACCCTAAATCCTAAACCCTAAACCCTAAACCCTAAACCCCTAAACCCTAAACCAGAGAGGCTTCACGCGCCAGCACTGCCTGGACCCTAAACCCTAAACCCTAAACCCGCCCGAAAGGGTGACCTGAGGCGGAGAGACAGGGTCATCACACTTAAAAAACAACCCTAAACCCTAAACCCCAAACCCTAAACCCTAAACCCTAATCATGACTAAACCCCAAACCCTAAACTCTAAACCCCCAAAAGCAGCCTGCCCAGGAGAATTGGATCAAACCTCTCTGCTGCGGCCAGGGCTGGTCTAGCGACGCCAAAGGCCGAAAGAGAGACTATAATGCATATAATATAAATAATACAGACTAGATAGTATATATATATATATGTAGACATAAAATGTTTTGTATGTTATATATAATACATAATATATAATATATAATATGAAATATATAATATATAATATATAATATATAATATATAATATATAATATATAATATATAATATATAATATGTAATATATAAATGTTTTATAATATTGTGGAGACTGGCAGCGCCCTGTCTAAGTAGAGCCGGAAAGCCCTGAACCCTAAACACCAAAGGCCCGCAAAAACCTTGAACCCCTGAACCCCTGAACCCCTGAACCCCTGAAACCCTAAACCCTAAACCCTAAACCCCTAAGCCCTGAACGCAGGTGGCGTGGGTGCACACGATAATGGGTCTGGGGCCTCAATGTCCTCGTGGGATTTAAGAGGTTTAGGGTTAGGGCCAGCGGTTCTAAGTTAAAAGGGTTTCTGTAAAAGCGTTTTTTGGGTCAGGGTTAAGCTAGCGGTTCTAAGTTCTCAGGGGTTCTTTAAGCGCGTTTTTTGGGGTTCCTACAACGGGTTCTTCTATGAGGAGTACTGTAGCTGTTCTGGGGCATTGAGTTAGGCTTTTGGGTTCATCGATTCTTATTGTTGTGAGAGTTTGCAGGTTTGGGTTTTCAGGGTTTTAGGCCTTGCTGGCGACTGAAAGTTTGTCAGCTGTCGGACGGTTTGACGTGAGCCAGAGGCTTTTACTACACCGATAACTGTCCTATTATTACAGGGTTTCGAGGCCTCCCAAAATTTCTGGTGTTCCTTGAGGGCGTGGCTCTTGATCTTGTGGGTCAGCATTTCAGTGTCCGTTGATGGGGCTTTCTGTAAGTCCAAGAAGACAACGGGTCAAGGTCTTCGGTGTTGGGTATCGGGGCTTGGCTTTTGGGGGTGGACGGTCCAACCCTAAATCCTGAACCCTCAGCCCTAAACCTTAAACCCTGAACCCTCAGCCCTAA
>CAJNDV010008791.1:21748-34776 GCA_905221635.1 Symbiodinium sp. CCMP2456
AAACCCTAAACCCTTAAATCCTCAAGCCCGCTTGCCACGATTTCGAGGCCAGAGCTCCTCCCTGGATGGCCGCGGAGATTCGCAGTGGCTTGTTTGGTCTGGGATGCCTTCAAAGAGGGACCCTATCATAGAACCCGATAGTACCATGTAAGGGAGCTTGAAAGGGTTCTCATGCGGGTTTCTTTTTGGCGTTTTATGAAGGTTCCATAGATTGGGGTTTAGGGTTTCTGGGTTCGGAGGTTTTAGGGCTTAGGGTTCCATTGCGCGTCCCGGCCTAAATGGCATGGGCTGTAGTAAGCGGAGTTGTATGTGCGTTTTGTCGTCGCAGCCCTAAACCCTATACCCTAAACCCTAAAACCGTCCCTAAACCCTAAACCCTAAACCGTGCTTAAGGCAAGTGTCGGGGAACTACTGTTCGGTTGTTGCGAGGCCAAGAGGCTACAGCTTGAAACTGTCTGAAAAGCACGACCGCAGTCCCAAAGCGAAGAAGTTCTATCATACAAAATTCTTCCTACTATACGTAAAAAGCCATTGACAACCTACAAAATTCTTCCTACTATACGTAAAGAGCCATTGACAACTGGCTTTTACAACCACTTGCGCAGAGACAGCGTCCGACATTCGCAGTCGGCGCCCTCAACTCTAAACTTTATGCCCTAAACCCTGAGCCTAAGCCCAAAACCCCAAGCTCCACAACCTCATCCCCGAACTCTAAACCCCCAAACCATCTCAAATCCTAAACCCTAGACCTTAACAGCCGCAAACCCCAAACATTAAGAACCGCAAAGTCCAGGTGACATCGCCCACTGGCGCGGGAAGAAGCTTCGCCGAGTGGATCTCGATCGCTTCGAGGTAGCCTTCGGTCGCCGCAGAAGCGGCTGTTTTGGTGGGTTTGGCTTTAGGTTTAGGGTTGTGGGTTTTTGAGTCAGGGATTTGGGGTTCTGGGTTTCTGGATTTGGGATTTAGGGTTTGAGTTTTGGGCCTTGGGTTTAAGGTTGGGGTTTGGTTTGGGTTTGGGGCTGGTGCGTCGGGGCTCAGGATCAAGGGTTTTGCTTGTGCTTTGTTTGCGAAGGTTTGGACAGAAATTGCGAGATTTTTGTTCAGTGGTTCTGCGGTGTGTATTTAGAACTAACTAGATTGGAGCGGGATTTTACGATGACTTCGGGTTCATAAGGGCTTACGGGCGTTGCAGCATTGTGTTAGGTCCAATGTTTTGAACCTGCGCTGGTGGCTCCGGGTGGTTTTGAGGACTGTTGGGAGTGAAGAGGCAGTCTTGTGGCTTGCATCCTCATCAAGTACTATAGGAACCAAAATAGTTACCAATACTAGTTTGGGGCGTCCTTATTAATTAGTATAAGTATAATAGTATAAAAAACCCAACACCTATTCTAATTACTAAGACGACCACCTTAAGTTCCCTTGATCATTTTAGGGCTCCATGGCTGCGACAGTTTAGCTGCTTCGCCTTACAAGAGTCTGACTTGCTGGTCAAGTCAACGCTTCTAAACCTGCGGCTGAAAGCACCTTCTATTACGCTGCGTAGCCTAAACGATGGAATCTATGGTGTGTTCCTTGTTGTGGATGAAATGCAGCGTTTCCTCCATCAGTATGAACCCTCTTGGAGACAGCTAACTTACAGCCCGTCTTCTCCAAGTGTGAGATCTGAGTCAAACCTTAAACCCGACACCCTAAACCTTAAACCCGACATCCTAAACCTTAAACCCGACACCCTAATCCCTAAACCCTAAACCTGTAAACCCCGAGAGCCCTACGACCTGAAGACCTGAAGCCCTAAACCCGTACGTACCCCGAAACCCCTAACGCTCTAGGGTTCAGGGATTAGGCTTCAGGGCTTAGGGTTTCGGGTTTAGGCTTTAGAATTCTAAATCCCTAAGCCCCTAACGGTTTAGGGTTTAGGTTTTAGGTTTTAGGGTTTAGGAGTCTAAACCCCAAAACCCCTAAACCCCGAACCCCTAAACCCCAAACCCCTAAACCGAGGCCTCTGAGCTCTGAACCCTCGCCCCGTGTTTTAGGGCTTAGGGCTCTATCCCTCCAGGCTTTAGGCATGGCTCTGCAAACCCCAAACCCTAAACCCTAAACCTAGACCCCAAACCTAAACCCTAAACCCTAAACCCTAAGCCCTAAACCCTAAACCCTAAACCCTAGACCCCAAACGCGAAACCCTTAACCCCAAACCCGAAACCGTTTCAGAGGCTCTTGGGGTTTCGAGTCGCCTTGCCGCGGCAAGGCACCGGCGCGCGGCAAGTTTTGCCGCTTCCGCGTGGTGAAAGGCGCGGGGCTGTCAAAGGATGATGGTTTAGGGTTAGGGTTTGGGGTTTAGGGTTTAGGGTTTCAGGGTTTAGGGTTTAGGGTTTAGGGTTTTAGGGTTTTAGGGTTTAGGGGATCAACAACGTGTTTCCTTCTATTTGTCACGACTGTACTTCTAGTCAGTCGAGCACAATCAGGATAAAAGCACGATGTCTTATGTTTGGTGTTTGCCTACCTGCCACAGTCAGCATCAAATCAAGCTTTCTTCCCCTTGGAGATTTCGTATTAGCTGTCGTCTTCGTGGTTTGTCAGGGTCAGGGGCATGCTAGCAGTAGCCAGTACCAGTAAAAACTACAGAATACAACGGGGATTCGTTGTGGTGGTGGTGGTGGTGGTGGTGGTGGTGGTGGTGGTGGTGTCGGTGGTGTTGTTATTATTGTTGTCGTTGTTGGTGGTGGTGGCGGCGCTCGTCCTCGTCGATTGGGCTTGTGGTTGTGGTTGTGTTTGTGCCCTTGCTGTTGCGGTTGTCGTTCTTGTTGCTGGGGCTGTTGGTGTTGTGGCTGCGGTGGGACGAGTAGTCGTGCTGTTGCTGGTACGACCCGTATTCACGATACTTCGCTATTTCACCATGATCACAACAACAGCTACCACCACAAGTAGTACTTCCCCCACTGCTGGGTCCACCACGACTAAACCTTGCTAGCAACAGGAGTAAGTGGAGGAGCAGGAGGAGGAGGATGAGCAGCATCAGCAGGCTGTGCCGTAAACCCGCAGCAGGACTCTGGTCGAAGATTGCTACTGCGGTTGGGCACTTCAAGGTCAACGTTTCTCCGCTATGCTGGCATTGCACACCTGCGTCCCTAAACCCTAAATTCAAGTTCGAATCACGGTTGAATCCGATTGAACCGCCAGAAACCATTGAGATCCTCAAGCCTTCATCAGGCAAGCTGGTGACCTGCGAACCCCGGACCCTGGAGTTGTGTAAAGGCGGCCCCGGCAGTGCTTCTCAGCGGCGATTTCTTGGGTTGGGGGTCGGAGAGGGTGTCGAGATGCAGGGGTAAGCAAACCCGACAGAAGAATAGGATCCCAATATATGGGCCCCCAGAACAGGCCAGAAGCCCAATTTCTTTCGAAGGCAGCACTAGCAGTATACTCTGTAAGAGCGGCGAGCTCAAACTTATATGGACTACCCATAGGCCCCATAGTAGTTCCTTTTTGTGGCTTTTCTGTAGGATCTTATTAGGTAATCCGAAAAAAGGAACTACTAAGGACCCTATGGGTACCCATCTACAAACGCTTCAAAGCTAAATAACGCACTGCTTACTTCAGAGATTGGGGACCTTTGGATGGGTCCCGAACCCCGATCTACTCCACGGTCCGAGCCCCGATAGCCTCGCCCTAAACCCTAAACCCTAAACCCTAAACCCTAAATTTAGGGTATACCATCACCTTATATCCTCGATTCAGCAGATAGTATAACAGTATAGCGCACTCCTAAACGGCCCTAAGCCTGATTTTAATTGTTTCGGGCGCCTCATACTACGCCCCAAACCCCAAACCCCAAACCCTATAGTTAGCCCTAAACCACAACCCTCAAGCGCTGAGAGCAACATGATTTCCAAAGAAAGGGATATGCCTTGCACCGGCGACATTGGGGTCTACCGAAGGCTTAAGGTTTCGGGTTCAGAGCTTAGGATGGAGTATTTCTCATTTCGCTGATGGCATACATCGCAAGGGTTGTTGAGCCCGACATGTACCCTAAACCCTAAGCCCTAAACCCTAAACTCTAAACCCTAAACCCTAAACCCTAAACCCTAAACCCTAAACCCTAAACCCAGTCCTGCTTTGCCGAAACACCCAGGAGCCCTATGGGCAGTTCGAGGCCTTTGCAGGGGGGGGGGGGCGACTTTGAGTGAAGTTGAGGGTTTAGGGTTTAGGGTTTAGGTTTTAGGGTTTAGGCTGTAGGCTTTAGGGTTTAGGGTTTAGGGTTTATGGGTGTGGGGTTTAGGGTTTAGGCTTTAGGGTTTAGGCTTTAGGGTTTAGGGTTGAGGGTTGAGGGCTCAGGGTTAAGGGATGCTTAGGGTGTGAGGCTCTGGGTTTAAACCCTACACCCTAAACCCTAAACCAAACAAGGCCGCTGCACTTTAAAAATACCTAAACCGTGAAGGTTTAGGGTTTAGGGTTTAGGGTTTAGGGTTCAGAGTTTAGGGTTTAGGGCTTATGGTTCAAAGATGTTTAGGATTCAGTGCTTTTGTTCTCCAACGCTGCGGGCAACTTTTGAACAGAAGCCTTCTGACTGGACATCCCTAAACCCTGAGCTCTAAACCCAAGACCCTAAATCCTAAGCCCTAAACCCTAAACTTTAAGAGAAAAGAGTCCTAAACCCTAAACCTCTAAGCCCTAAATTCTAAACCTTAAGGAAGTTTAGGGTCCAGGGTGAAGCGCTAGAGACCCGACAGTTCTCAAAACCGAACCGGGCTAGTCGCTCGGAGTTAGGGTTTAGGGTTTAGGGTTTATGATTTAGGGTTTCGGGTTCATGGTTTAGGGTTTAGGTCGAGCAACTGTACAGACACCCAGCGGAAGCCAAGAATCTCTGAGTTTTTGTAACCCCCGAAACTCACTGCCCTGGCATAGACCCTGAAACAGTGGCTGTCCTACATCCTGCAGCCCTGAGCCCGTAGAAGGACTCCTCAAGCCCTGCTTTAAAACACACAGAAACAGCTGATAAATCATAAGGCCCCTGTGGCAATCGTTGCAAAGCCCCTTGTGCAGGCCGTTTACCCGGAACACTTTATAAACTGTTTTAGAACTCCTATCACACTTTAACTTCCCTAAACCCTAAACCCTACACCCTAAACCCTAAACCCTAAACCCCGTTTTGTGTCTCGGGTTTGGGTGGTCAGGCTTCCGGATTCGCCATTGGGGTTTAGGGTTTAGGGTTTAGGGTGTGGTGTAGGGAGTTGGGCTTTGGTTCTTACAGCTGGTATTTCTCGCGGTTCTATGACTTTGACTGCATTTTTGCACCCGACGCCACTAAACCCTAGACCCTAAACCCTAAATCCCTGAAGCCTAAAGACTACAGCCCAAACTCGAAGCCCAGAAATCCTAAGCCTAAACCCTAAACCCTAACCCCAAACCCCAACCCCAGAAACCCTGAGCTCAAACCCGAAACCCCGAACCCCAAACCCAGAAACTCTACGGAAGCCTCGAAACCATGGGGTAGTTTTTTAAATCAGGGCCCCTTTCAGGTCCCCAATGTCGTACGGCACCCTTACAAAAAGGATCCCCAGAACGGACCCTAACCCCTAAACCCTTAAACCCTAAACCCTAAACCCTTATAAAAAGGATCCCCAGAACGGACCCTAATTTAGAGAACCACTCCATAATCGAAAGCCCAAAGAGGCCGCTGCTCGCGCCTCCAGGATCTTGCTCGAGCTGGGCCTGCTGCGCCTGGGCGTTGGTACATGTATGTATGTATGTATGTATGTATGTATGTATGTATGTATGTGTGTATAGTTATAATATATATATATATGTTTGTGTGTACTGTAGTGCACAGGTACTTTTTCCTCTGTATACATACACACATATACATATATGTATCTATTCTACATCTATCGCTTTCTAAATTCATGTACCGTCTTTTTTATGAACATATGATACACTACTTTGTGTTGATATTACGTTCTGTGTTCATTCCGTTACAGTACAATTACACCCCTTAAACTACCTTACATCACCTTACGTCGCATGACATTACGTTGGACTGTATTACATCATATTATATTCGGTTCTGTTGTGTTCTGTTTGCATATAAAACCTTGAACCCTAAACCCTGAACCCCAAACCCTTAACCCTAAACCCTAAACCCTCAACCTTAGACCCTAGGCCCCAAACCCCAAATCTGCAGTCAGCATAAGCACCGAGCCTCAGAGTTTGGGTTTTGGGCATCGCCCCTACGCCTTGTCATTTTTGGATGTTGTGTGTTTCCGGGCTCTTGTGAAAGAGCTTCAACTTCAAATTTTACGAAGTTACCATAGCAAGGAATTCGTATTATATAAGGAATTTATGTTATATACTAAGTACAGTAATTTAAGTTACCATATTATGTACTAGTATTATATAAGGAGTTCATGTAAAAAACTAAGTACAGTAGTTTTAAGTTACCATATTGTGTACTAATAGTGTAACTTAAATTAGGGCTCCTCAACAAGAACTCAGGTTTGGGTCTGAACCCTAAACCCTAAACCCGAAACCCTAAACCGTGGGGGTATGAGGTCTCAACCCGAAGCTCTGGGCCTAAACTTTAGGGGTTTTGGCCACACCCTGCGGCCTTAGTCTCGGCCCTACCCCTTTGACCTAGGGTTTAGGGTTTAGGGNNAAGGGTTTAGGGTTCAAGGGTTTAACCCGGATCACTTAAAAAGCTGCTGTTTCGGTGCAGCCAAGGCCGCGAAATGCCGACTTCTACGTGTCCGTCGACCTATATGACACCGAGCATGATTTTACCCCCCCAATTCTTAATCCCCCAAAGGTCTACGGTTTACGGGATGTTTGGGTTTGGGTTTAGGGTTTGTGTCCTAGGCCCCAAACCCTAAACCTTGAAGGAATAGGAAGGTTTATGCAGGTTTGGAGCTCAATCTACGAAATCTCTAAACCCTAAACCCCTAAATCCCTTTATCAAAACAAATAAACCCTAAGCCCCTAAACCCTAAATACCTGAATCCCCAAGCCCTAAATCCTATAGAAAACCCAGACTGTAGACCCAACTACATTGACCATGGAGGCCCAGGGGAGTTAGTAAGTAGGTTATAAGTACCCCAACTGGAGTTACCCCAATTATAACCCTGCTTCTAACCGACTTACTGAGTCCCCTGGGCCTCCAAGTAGTGCATGGTTGGAGGATCCAGGCTTGTTCATTTCAGGGTGTAGGGTTTAAGGTTTAGAGTTTAGGGTGTAGGATTTAGGGGTTGAGGGTGTAGGGTGTAGGGTTTAGGGTGTATTTAGGATTCGGGGTTTAGGGTGTAGGGTTTGGGTTAGGGTTTAGGGTTTCGGGTGTAGGGCTTAGGGTTTATATAGGGTTCAGGGTTTAGGGTGTAGGGTTTAGGGTTTATTTACCCTAAACCCTAAACCCCAAACCCTAAACCCTAAACCCTAAACCCTAAACCCTAAACCCTAAACCCCTGCGTTCAGGGTTTCCGGGTTGGGTGTTCAGGTTTGGGAGTTGAAGTTGGCCGCTGCCTGCCTAAACGTTCGCTCCCGAGCCTTTGCAGACACCGTGAACCCCAAACTACGTTAGGGTTTAGGGTTTAGGGTTTAGGGCCAGTTTAGGGTTTAGGGTTTAGGGTTTAGGCTTCAATAATCTAATATAGAAGGCCTAAATAGTTACCAGTACTATTTTGAGGGTTCTTTATTATAAATATAGTACAAAGGGCCCCAAAACCCTATTGTAATCATTATGGCCCTTACATTGAGCTTCACTGAACTCCAAGCCAAAACTCTGAACTCATTTAGCTTGCAGAGTGCAGGCAAAGGGTCACTTCAAGAAAGGCCCTAATATAGAAGCCTAAATATTTACCAATGTCACTCTTCGGGTTCCTTATTATCCTAATACTATATAAGGAGCCCAAAACCCTATTCTAGTTATTAAGGCCTAAACCCTAAACCCTAGACCCTAAACCCCAAAATCTTCCTTAAACTCACATACATTAACCTTTCCCATGCCTGAAGCCCACGCCTCAAGCTCAAGGATCAGTCGGAGCAGCCGGTGCCGGTGATCACGAAAGCGCGAGCTGTTTTCACGCCAGGCCCTGTAGGGTGTAGGGTTTGAGTTTTCGGGTTTAGGGTTTAGGGTTTAGGCATGTTATTCGCCTAGGCGAGTGGCTTTTGCTTCAGGGTTTGTGGTTCAGATTGTGCTGGTTAAGCCGAAACCCACAGCGCCCCACCACGAAATAGAAAACGCTCGAGAACAAGCCCCCACATGCATGAAGTACAGCGTGGCGTAGTCAGCCTGAAAACTTCGGACGTCGCCGCAGGGTAGCCGCAAGCCGTAAGCCGTAGACCACTGGCCCGTCAGCCCCCCCTCAGCCCCTGAGCCTTAGCCCTAAACCTATAAATGCCATAAATTAGAACCTTAAATCCCGAGCCCCAAGCATAAAGGCCTAAACCTCGGTGACTTGCGAAGGCTTCCTGAGAATGCCTTCCTACGAGTCCCCCGGCGAAGGTTAAGGTTCTACGGTTGAAGATATACATCCTGCATTACCCATACTAAGGAATATGCCATAATTCTCATAGTTTATGGTCCTTATAAGGTAATGCAGGTTTTATATCATCAGCAGTAGGGATTTTGGGACTAGGTCTTTGGATTCAGCTTTCTGAGTCTGCTTCAACGTATAAAGCTGGGACTTCAGGCAAGTTATGAGCAAAGATGACCCACCGACCTAAGTGCAAACTCTGCTAGTTGAGGCCTCGAAACCTAAACCCTAAACCCTTGCTTTCTGTAAAAAGCCTTAAACATGAAACCCGAGACCCTAAACCCTATATGTAAGCCCGACTCCGTTCTTTCGGCGCCCGTTTCGCGCGTTTGAGCAAATTCCATGCTTCGCAGATTGTCTTCGCCTCGTGCCCTGCTTCTGCCGGTCTTGTGGCGGTCGCCAAAACACAAACCCTCAACCCTAAGCTCTACACCCTAATCCCTAAACCCTAATCCCTAAACCCTAAACCCTAAACCCCTAAACCCCTAAACCCCCTAAACCGCTAAGCCCTAAACCCTAATCCCTAAACCCTCATTACAATTCCTATAACCCTAAGGCCGAAAAAGTCGACCCTAGTGTCTGAGAAGTAGGTTTCTCAGCTATGGGTAGTAGAGGTTGCAGTGTAGGGTTGAGGGCTTCTCTTCAATAGGCTTAGGGTTTAGGGTTTAGGGTTCAGGGTTTAGGGGAATCTGAGGAAGATTGAGGTTCTTCAGCTATGGGTAGTAGAGGTTGTAGTGTAGGGTTTAGAGTCTTTCTTCAATAGGGGGTATATGAGGAAGATTGAAGAAGAACAGGTCCTTCTGTTAGAGCTCAGGTGTTTATGGGGCTTCCGTACTTCTCAGATACCGCTGGTGAGCGCATGTTTGCCCTTATGAGGATGGTAATGATGTCCTACAGCACGTTCGGCACGTGGCCCCTGAGGGTTACTCGCAAGCTGCGCCGAGGCTTGTTGGACCCCTCTTGGACAAGCTCCGTCATGACGCCGAGGGCTACGGTTCGCTGTCTTGAGTTCCAAAACCCTAGACCCCTAAACCCCTAAACCCCTAAACCCCTAAACCCTAAACCCTAAACCCTAAACCCTAAACCCTAAACCCCTACACCCTAAACCTTAAACCCCTAAACCCCTAAACCGTAAACCCTAAACCCTAAACCCCCAAACCCCAAAGCTGACCCGGCCAAGTTGGAACCTCCGGGGTCTGCGGATTCAGTCCGCTTGGCGCTCGACTTTCCGCGGCCTGGTTTAGGGTCTATTCGGGTTTATAGGGTTTTAGGGTTCAGGGTTTTAGGGTTCAGGGTTTAGGGTTTAGGGTTTTAGGGGTTAGGGTTTAGGGTTTCCGCTTTCTTGACATTCTTTTAACTGGAGTGGTTACAAAATGCTGCCTCCACTGCTGCTGCTGCTGCTGCTGCTGCTGCTGCTGCTGCTGCTGCTGCTGCCGACCAGCAACAACAGCATACCACAACTACTACCACTACCACTGCTACTGCTACTACTTCTTTTTCTACTCCTCCTTCGACTACTCCTCTTACTCCTGCTCCTCCCCTCCGCCCCCTCCTCCTCCCTACTGCTACTGCCGAGGCTAGTGCCAACGCTAGTGCTACGGCTGCTGCTGCTGCTGCTGCTGCTGGGGCTGCTGCTGCTGCTGCTAGAACGACTACGAACTCGACTACGACAGTGGCTACCACCTCGACTAAGACTGCGACTGCGACGACGATCACGACGACGACGACGACAACGACCGCTACTATGGTTGCGACGATGGCGACTAACACGACGTCGACCACCACCACTATAGCACCACCACCTCCACCATCACCAGCACGGCTACCAGCTGTGCTACAACAAGAAATATTCACATGCACGATCCTGGGGGTGACACAGCATCATCATCTGCAGGCCCATGGCCGTGGCGTCCGTCTTCCGGCCTTGTGCCTGGTTTCCGGATCAGGCCCAGCTGTCGGAACGATAATCAGTTGGAGTTGGCTGAAACTCAGAAGTTGTTGACACTAGTGGTGAGTAATTCTACTAGCAACCACACAACTCATAAGAGCAGTTGCTGTAGAGCACCGAGCAAGGCGTTTGCAGTGATCAGAACCGTTATCAGCAGCAAGAGCAGCAACAGCTGCGTCATCTTCATCATCAGCAACCTTCTCGCCACCATCATCATCACCATCAGGCATCATCAACATCATTCACCACCACCACCGCCAGACAAAGCGTTCGCAATATAACTAGTCAGAACGATAGTACTAATGATGACAGACGAAAAACGTGTTGGCAACAGCGCCGATCACACCACCGATCTTGCAGCATACTGTTCCCAACAGCAGGCCAAGCAACAACAACAGCAGCAGTACCGGAGAAAATGATAATGTCAATCATGACCTACATCGTCTCGCCACCTCTACCATCATCTCAATCATCATCACGATTTTTTCGTCTTCAACCCAATTCGTTATCTTCAATGGCCAGCATTCCTCTTCTTTCGCCAAATAACTGCTGTTACACAACTAGCTCTTATCACAGGATGTCAGGACACTAGTCCGTATTAAGTATTGGCTAACACTAACTAACACCAAATCATCACAAAGGCCCCGACCAGAACTTGAATCAGCGTGCACAGAACGATGGCAGTCACGTCGATCAGGCCCTTGGTGAGAGCCTCGATGGCAGCGGTTGCACACAAAGCCGATGCTCTCGACCCGAAACCATAACGCTTGTGTTCAACTCTCATAACGCAATCTGGCATACTATAGAAGAATAAGGGGGTTTCCGAAAATGGGGGACCCTAACATAGCACCCTAAATAGTAGGTTCCTTATTATAAGGACCCCCAAATAAGGTACTCCTAATTTTCGGAAACTCCCATAAAGGCTAGAGCTGCAGACTATCAGGCCCTGGTTCTGGGGTTTAGGGGTTTTGGGCTGGCGCAGCAAGAGCGGTCAATGGCGATGGGTATGACTGATAATCAGAATGCCGATGATAGTGACAACAACTACGCAAACATGACTGACTAATTGAATATATTAGTAGTAGTCGTCGTCGTCGTCGTAGAGTCGTAGAAGTAGACATGTACGTGACGTTAAACGCCTGCAGGCAATATGAGCTTCCATGCCTTCAGAATTCACAGCCCAAGTAACGGCCTAGTGAGATTTTGTAGGCCTCAGGAGGTTTTCTCTTTACAAAGATATCTTAGCTATTTACCTCCGCCCGGATCGGCGCCCCAGACCCTAAACCCTAAACTCTAAACCCTAAAAAACCCTAAACCCTGAACCCTAAACCCTAAACCCTAAACCCTAAACCCTGAACCCTAAACCCTGAACCCCTGACACAAGGATTGGCGACACGAGGGTTTAGGGCCTCGGCACCAAGGCCCGGTATAAAGCGTGCTCACTGCCTCTCAAAACGCTATATAACTCTGAACACACAGTATGCCGAGGGTCCCTTTTTCAGGGGCTCCTTAAAGGGATCTTAAAGGTTTCTATACAGGTTGCTATAAGGGTACTATAAGGGTTCTATGAGGGTAGTTCTCTAAATGAGGGCCCCTTTTACGTCCCCAATGTAGTCCGCACCCTGGGAATTTCGGGTATTAGATGCTACGACAGTCACACTACCATTGTTGGAGGCTGGATGGAGCCGTCCACAGCAACGGCGATCCTCCCGAGCCGCTGCACCACTCGGCTGGAGAATGCTGGTGAGGTGCGAAACCGCAGACCCAAATCCCCAAAAGCAAAACTTGACAGCTAAAGGTAAAGGGTTTAGGGTTTACGGTTTAGGGCTAGGGTTTAGGGTTTAGGGTTTAGGGTTTAGGGTTTAGGGTCCCAAACCCTACATCTTAAAGTCCTGATCATCCTCAGCCCTCGTGCAGACTACCGAGGTCACGGCATCCAGCTGTTTCAAGACACTGCCATTCAGGACGCCGCGTGCGACGACCTGGGGTTTGGAGTTCAAGTCAAGGCTCAGGTTTAAAGGGGGTTTCGGGTTTCAGCGTTTAGGGCTTCGGGTTTCAGGGTTTCAGGGTTTAGGGTTTAGGGTTTAGGGGTTCAGGGTTTTAGGGTAAGTGGAAAATTCAAGCTCGAACGACGGCAACCCGCAATAAGAGTGCCGAAATGATTGGTGCTGCCAGTAGGGTCACGAATTTGGTCGCTGTGTGTGCCGGGGTCCTTCTAGTCCCCGACCATAAACCTTCCACTCTAAACCCTAAAACCCGAAAACCCTACTTCTGACTTGCGGGACTAAGTTTCCGAGATATCTGCTGCTATAATTATTGTGGCTGGTGGCAATGCCCAGCGACTTAGGGTTAAGGCTTGTAGGCTTTAGGCTCTAGGATTGTGGTGTTTGGGATCTGACTAGCATGATTGGCGCAGCTTTTCTGATTGTGACTAGTATTGGTCCATTTTTGCAGTGTGACTCTGCGCTGCTGTTGCCCTCTTCTGCAACCAACAATTACATGATTTCTGCTCGCCACTAGACTCCGCTCGACCCCAAACCCTCAAGCCTCAACCCCTAAAC
>CAJNDV010008791.1:35030-70136 GCA_905221635.1 Symbiodinium sp. CCMP2456
GGTTTACGGTTTAAGGTTTAAGGTTTCGGGGTTACTACACGGGTCCTGGGTTCTACAACGGTTACTATAGGGGTTACTGTAACGGCTTGTTTAAGCAACAAAACCCGTCTCTTGCGACAGCTCCTGATGCTGAACGAAGAGTGTATCAATTACATGACCAGCATCACATGGTGAAACTCAGGCTTCAGGAAACATGACCCTGAACCCCGCACACCAAACAGTGTAGGTACGGAAGCAAGGCGGCCGCAACCGCACACAGACCCCGCGTGATATTCAATATCTCGAGAACCGGTTAGCCATAGCTACTTGGAGGCCCAGGGGACTTAGTAAGTCGGTTATAAGTAGGGTTAAAGTTGGGGTAACTTCATTTCGGGTACTTCTAACTCTACTTATCACCTACTTACTAAGTCCCCTGGGCCTCCAAGTAGAGCAGCTAGAGGAGGAGGTCGGGGTTTCGATAGAAGTGTTGTTGGTGGTGATGCTTGTGGGGACCGTGGACGACCGGCACTGATTCCGAAACCCTGAAAGCCGAAACCCAACACGCTTCAAGCCTAAACCCCCAAAACTCTTAACAACGAGAGTCATCAGCCCTAAACTCCCTAAACGCAGCTCCCCCGTCAAAGATACAGGTCAGCTGAACGGAAGGAGACTGGCGGCACGGGATAGGTCCTCCAATTCCTCCAGAACGCACCCCGCTCTTACGTTCAGGTTCCTAAGTTTGAGAAAATCTCAGGGTTTAGGGTTTAGGGTTTAGGGTTTTTTTTTTAATGCAATAGCCCCCTTTCTCCCGCAAGATGTCGAAGGCTCGCTCATTGAGCGTGCACAAAGAAAACACACCTAATCCACAACCTCAGCTTCATCTTCAGGCGCCACTTCACTAGTCACCCTCATTGAACTCTCAGCTGTGTCACGGTTGGCAACCACGGCGTTGGGGCTCCGTCTTGCGTCATCTCGCAGTGTTGCATCATCGTGGCTACGGCTTCTGTCACGGGCAGGTACAGCAGCAGGAAGAGGACGAGCAGCGGAGCCAGGAGACGCCCACGAAGTCACCCCTGGAAGATGTCGTTGGCCTCGACGACGAGCAGCAACACCACGAAGGCGGCGAGCAACGTATGGTCTTTCAGGCACCCCCATGTCCACAGGGTAGTTCGGTACGGGCACGTCACCATCAGCCTGCAGTAGGTACAGGTCCCTGTCGAACTCCGACGTCCATCTTCCTTCAGGTACCTCACGTCCAGCATGATGATAAAGTCGGCGAACATGTGCTCTCCAAGCCCTCCGTCTGTATCCTGCAATTGTCGCCTCCCATGTCCTGGCAGGGCAGACAGTAGGGCTGGGACGTCGGCAGGTAGTCCAGGCTGTAGTAGTACTGCGGGCTGCCCCGGGACCACAGTCGAGGTTGTCTGGGAAGGCCGGTTGCCGTTGGTAGCCTCGGTGCCCACAATCCGCCACAGATTCGCCTCCATTGTCGCTGCATTGAGTGGTTGTTCGTGTCTTGGAACATGAAGCAAACCGATGAGTTCCTCGATCATCTCACCCAACAGGTCCGCACAGCGTCGGAGCATTCTTTGCCGATCCACCAGTCGACGTAGTAGATCTTGAATGTCGGCCTGTCCACCCACACTTGCTTCCGCAACTGCCGCCGCGCGTACCAGATCTGCTGGCCAGGGTGCCGTGCCATTGGCGTGTGTGGGTGTGGTCGTTGAAGTCGTCGACAGTTCCTGACATACCGAGCTCCACCGACTCCAGGTAGTTGTCAGCGAGGTCGAGCAAAAACTGGACGAGGATGAGGCGATGTTCAAGTGCATGGATGCGCCTGTCTGCAGCAAGTCAACCCCACCTGACTCCACCAGAAACTCCATCGTCTCATCCTGCAGCACAGCCGGAGCGGGGAGAATGGCGTATTCACCTTCACATACTTCGTCCCACGTCGTAGAGGTAGTCGTGCTCGGAGTCATAGATCCCGTCGCCATTTCCCTTCCAAATCTGCTCGTGTCACTGGACAGGTTCTCAAGCGGAGGATCTCGCCAAATACCTGGCAACTGCGAGGGGTCAGGTAGTGTGACGCTTGCCTCTTCACTCTCCTCAAGCTCCTCCGATTCCGCTTCTTCCAGTTGTGGCTCGCTGTTGCTAGCCTCCTCATCCATTACAGCCTGAGCAACTGTTGTTGGCGGCGGGCTGCGACTACGATCTCGTCCTCGTTGTCCAGACGAAGAGGCTGGTGTCTGAGGCGGAGCCGTGTGGAATCCAATTGAGATCCCTTCTCCTGGTTCACACTCTTGCGGTTGCAGCGGGGCTCTCAGGTTGATCTCCAACGCTCGAGTGAAGATGGACGAGAATTGCCGCACCCAATTGAGCCACCTTATTCGCGCCAGTTCTTCACCAGGAACTCGTTGTAGAGGAAGGTAGCCGCGGGGTAGGAGTCGACGTTGAAGTAGTGCAAGCATCGCCCCCATTGTGTGCACCCCATCTTCGAGCCTGTCCGTTAACCTCGCCAAGGCCCATCTAGCTTCCGGCCCAGTGCCGTCAATCTGGTGGTCGTCAAGTTGGTGGAAGAGTTCCTCGATGCGGTCAATGTTTTCATCCGTGGCGCCATTTTCCTGAAGGGCTCGTCTCTCACTGTTTGTGAGCTGCATCATCCAGGTAACCTGCGATTCCAGAGTGCGGACCACCGGGAAGAGGCCAAATCCAGGTACTGCCGGCGGCTCCTCATTCTGGCTTCCAGTTGACGTCGAGGTAGTGGTTGTGCTGCCACAGAGGAAGTCACCCCTGCACCATGGACAAGTGGTGGACGACGTAGAGGCCTCAAATTCATCCCAGCCCCAGTTCTTTGGCCACGAGTCGGTTGTCCACCAGGAGGACCAGGGTGACGTCGACCAATTGCTCGGAGTGGCTGATGAGGAGGACCAAGAGGACCACGTGCACGGCGTCGTAGAGGGTGAGGACCAAGACGTGTTTGACCATCCCGCCTCCCATTTGCTGGAATCCTCCTCCTTCCACCACTGTTGACGAGCATCATCTCCCCATTCTCCCGCTTGTGGTTGGGGTTGGGGTGGGTCAGGCACATTTTGTGCGTTGTCATGCTCCTCCACCGTTCTCACTGTCGGCTCCGAGGATTGGGCTTGGCGTAGTTGACGTGCCGTGATGTAGTTCTCCAACCACGATGGACGCCATTTGCCGTCGAAGTAGGCTTGCATCCGCTCCTTCTTTCTGCGTGTTCGCACTTCACCCCCGCCTCCACGGTGTGCACGTAGTTCCGCTTCGGTTCGTGCACGATTGACCCATACACCAGCGCGCCAAAACCCAACTGTAACATTGCTGTTGCCATCGGAGGAGGACATCCCAGATTCAGTGTCCGCCATGCTCGCTTCCTCGCCTGCAGTCGTGCTGGAGTCAGTGTCTGCCGGCATACTGGACCGTACCTTGAAAGTCTTCCCCGTGGCGTTTTCGACCAGCAGCAAGCTGTCCCCTGTGGCATTTTCCGTCCCGGCAGATCCCAGCACGCTGAACCATGGTGTTGGCTGAGGGTCGGGAGTGTCATTCTCGGGCACAGGCGGGAGGCTTGTTGACGCTGCTTCCCTCTCCAGGCGTTCCCGAAGGCGGCTACGTACTGTCCCATCAGCATTGTGCCAACGATCCCTACCCAGCCGTCTCGCACCAAAGCGACTCGTGATGCCATCGTCCTGCTCTGCATTGTCACCCCCGTGTTGTCCAAGTTGCGTGGTACAGCTTGGTCTGCCTCTCAGTCTTCTTTTGTCAATGACCAAGGTGAGCCAGTCGGGGGGAGCAGGCAGAGATGTGTCCACATTCTTATTTACCTCTTCCGGGCTCCAAGGTGTCCAGTCCGGGTAGAAGGTCTGTCCCGCGGCTGAGGTAGACGACGAGCTTGGTGGCCATGTTGACATAGGTCCGCACGTAGAAGAAGAGGCCGAGGAGGAGGACGTATTCCACGACGAGGACAGCGAGGTCGAGGAGGAAGGCAAAGTCCAGGTTGTAGTCTGTTGCCCATCCACACCGGCAGCTCCCATCTGAGTTGCGCCCAACTCTGAAGACAGCGAGGTGGTAGAAGGAAAAGCACCCAGCACATCACCCCCACAAAGTTGGCGCGGAGAAGGAGGCCAGTCCCATTCGGGTAAGGCTGGGTTGATCTCCTCGTCCTGGTCGTCAGTCGTAGGGTGAACTTCCACATGGTTCTCCGTCAGCCCTGCGATCTCCGAAGATCGTGGTGGAACGGGTGTCCCAGCCTGAGGTCCTCCACCATGTTTTTGGAAGAAGGCAAATTCCTCCTCCTGCAGGCTCACGCAGATCTCCTCATCCCAAGCGCTAGCCATGTGCGCGATGAGCTGGGTCTCAGTGTAGGGGCGGATGCACGAAGTGTCGGGGCTTGCCATGGACATCTGTTGCGAAGCTCCTTGTGATCCATCACCTGTCTGGGAGGGCAACGGATGTGAAGAGGTACTCGGCGGCGTGGAAGAAGACGCGGCTTCAGGGTCTTGCGAGAGTCCCCATTTCGCCTCCCACAAGTGGCCCGGGTACTCGTCTTCCCCGTCATTGCCTGCCTTTTCGAGGGTCAGCAGGCACACCAAAGAGATCACCCAGGCACGTGGCGGCGCAGCAACCATGTTGAGGAACATCGAAGGAAACAGAGGCTCCAGAAAATACACCTCGAGCCAGGCGCGAAATTTGTAGTGCACTTGGCTTAGACGTGCAAGGCATCAGTCATGGTGGTAAGGAATGTCATTCAAGTCAAACTATCAGAGGGAAAATGAGCTCACATGAATAGTTCATCTTTGTAGAAATTGAGTGTGCCAGCCAAGCCGGCAAAGTGAATCAGTATGTCAAGAAAGTGCCCCAAGACGACCACGATGAGCCCAAGGGGGAGGGCAAGGAACGACCCAATGAGAGAGACAATGAGCACAGCTGAGGAAAGCTTGAACAACAATCACTTGTTGGATGCACTGGTCGCCACATAATCAGCTTGGAGGAGCTTCACGACAGGCGGTCCAGGACAACAGGCAACTATTCCGTGATTGAAAGCTGTCTCCCTCTATTCCATTTCAGGTCCCATCTAGCAATGAAGGCTGATCTTTCCTGGGTCCATCTTTGGCGGTCAAGTGCGGACAGGGGCCACCGACAGCCATGCACTTCTGCGAGCTGTCTCTCGATATTATGTACAAACACGTGGCCGACATGTCTTGTGCCGACTGCTGGTGTGAGGGCTTGTTGTCTTCTCCACCATCCTGTGTTGCGCCACTGTAGGGCTCGCATTGGCATCGAGGGCATCGGAAGGCGCGAGTGACCAATCAGTTCGACCCGTCGCGCCCAGTGCCCCGCCAGAGTATGCTGAAGGCGAAGTATGGACGTGCTCCATCTTGGCAACTGTTGTCTAACAAGCCAGCACCGACATTCTCGCATTGTCCGGCTGTTCCAGGTGATCCACGACTCTTCCCCTTTTCTCCGGAGGTTGAAGGCGTTACGAAGGACATGTAGTTGGAGGGTGTTCGCCATCTGCAGCTCAGTGGAGGTCCAATGCACCGCTCCGGCCGTCCACTGAAATTGTGATGCAACGAGTGTGGCAATCATGTGGTA
This sequence comes from Symbiodinium sp. CCMP2456, assembly GCA_905221635.1. NCBI lineage: Eukaryota > Dinophyceae > Suessiales > Symbiodiniaceae > Symbiodinium > Symbiodinium sp. CCMP2456. Next base: position 40,620 of record CAJNDV010008791.1, read on the forward strand.
CTTCTTATCCCAGCTTGCATGGCCTTGTAGGAGGTCTTTGTGGGCAGCTGCTGCTGCTCTCGTCCTACCCAGGAGTTCACGGGCTTGCTGGGTGGGGCTCTCCTGAAGGTTGAAGTCCAGGCCAAGCACCTTGACAGAATCAGTGGAGGGGGCAACGGAGAAGAGATCACCCGCTATCTTGACCTTGCGGCAGCCACGGTAGTGCGAGCTGGCCACTATCTTCGTCTTGTTCGCAGCAAGGTGCAGACCTGCGGTTGCCAAATACCTCTCCAACACTTTGATACGTTTGCAAAGCTGAGGGAAGTCCGTCTCCAGCAGAAAAATATCGTCCTGATAGAAGAGCAAGTCAATCCCCAACTCTTCCAACGTCGTCCCAGCCTTCTTGAGCGCCCTCCAACCACGAGTGGCCAGGAGACGACTGAGCATCGCATCCATAACCATCCCAAAAAATTCGGCACTTTCTGGAGCTCCCTGTTTTATGCCAATGTTCGGTGCGATGTCAATTGTTTCTCCCCCAGGCACTTTTCCTATGAGGCGGTAGGTTCGGAGTTGAGCAAGGAGATAGCGTAGCTCGTGCGGCAGGACATTGTCGCCCAGGGTGGCTTTGAGAAACTCAACCACTTTGAGGCGGTCGATCTTGTCGAAGGCACCGGCTATGTCCAGTTTGCAGAGAAGACGGGGAGCACGCCATTCCTGAACAACATCTCTCACCCTTGAGATCACCCCAATGATGTCAGCCGCTTGTCTGCCCTTGCCACAGCCAGAGCAGGTCGAGCCGGTCCTCAAAGTTGGGAGAGTACGATTGCAAACCACCTTGGTTACAAGTTTGTGGAACACAGAGGAAACGCAGATCGGCCTGAGGTCCTTAGCAGCCTTGGGGTGATCCACCTTTGCAAGCAGCGCCAGAAAGTTATCACGCCATCCAGTGGGAAGGTCAGTATCCTCAACGATGCGGTTGATGAGGTCAACGAGCTGAGGTGCAAGCTGGTCATGGCTCGCTATTTCCCTCAACAGCGAAACACTCACCCCATCTGGTCCAACTGCTCCAGCGGCCTTCATGTCTTGGAGCGCCTCACGGACATCGAGGATGGTGAATTTCTCGAAGTTGTCCCCCAGGTGGACGTTGGAGATATGATTCTGAAGGATGTCGTCCCAGTCCGGAAAGTTGACGTCGACGAGCTTGGTCTCGAGGTGCATCTTGACTTCCGCAGTGAGGGCAGTGGAACTTTTGGCCTGAAGCATCTCACCCCACCACCCTCTCCTCCTGTTGCGTTCACGCTGTCTAGCCCTGTACTGTGCCCAGTCTCCGTTCAGGATGTTGGTGAGCCTCTGTTGCTGCCAGAGGGTTCTCTTCTCACGTCGAACCTTGTGGGCTTTCTTCCAGAGCTTGGGGTCCGTCATGGTTTGCCTCGCCACCTTGAACGCATTCTTAACTTCATCATCGTCCTTGTAGCTCTTGACGGTGCGGGGCCCCGTGCACGAGCTCGCCAGTGCTGCAATGTCCTCCGCGTTGATCAGGGTAGTGCTCGGCAACGAAGTATGCACCCAACGAGGTCGGGAATCATTGCCCCACTTGAGCTTGGTGTTGGCGGCAGTGAAAACATCAGCCCAAATAGCCGCGTGGTCCGTCCCAATGAGGAAGCGACGATCAGGTTCTACCACCAGATTGCCCGCGGACGAAAGTCGTCCCCAAATCATATCGATGTGACGGCCTTCTCGTGTTTCATCCCGTGGAAAGTGTGTGGGGGTGGAGAATTGCTCAGGTCTCGGTTGGACGGGGCACAATCCCAGATTCGCGGCCTGCTCCACAAAGACATTGAGGTTCCCACTTCCCGCAGCGATAGTTTCAATCCCGGCTCTGGAATCACCCTCCTCAACTCGCACCCACGGTGGTACCTCATTCACATCCGCGCCGCACAGGAGGGGATATTGTCGCCAAGCCGACGGACATTCCTTGAAGAATTCAATCGCAGCCGCCTGGTACTTGGCATTAGTGGTGCCCGTGTAGCAGTGGAGTGAGCCAAGCACAATTCTGCCAATTCCCACCAGTCTCGCCAGGATCCATATGCCTCTTTTTGTAGCGATCTTCGAGATGATGCAGTCCATCTTGTCGATCGCGATGCCAACACCCACACCACGCCACATCTCCTTGTCCCTATACATCACCCAGTGAAAATGGTCGGACTCATCAGTTTTCCATCCTTCATCACTTCTCGAAATTTCTTGCACAAATATCAAGGGTTTAGGGTTTAGGGTTTAGGGGTTTAGGGGTTGAGGGGTTTAGGGGTTTAGGGGCTAGGGGTTTAGGGGTTCAGGGTTTAGAGTTTAGGGTTTAGCGTTGATCTCCGCAGTGTTATCAGCCCTGTGTCTAGAGAGACCAGGATGAAACTTCAAAAGCCCACCATCCGATTCTCCGGCCCCCAAAAGAAAACTACTTCGGGTCTGAGGTTAAGGGTCTTGGGCTTAAGGGTTTTACGATCAAAACCTGGACCCTAAACCCTAAATGCGAAACCCTAAGCCCAAACCCTGGACCCTAAAATTCCCTAAACCCTAAACCCTAAACCCTAAACCCAAAAATTTCTAAAGCCCATCACAGCCACGCTGGACAGACACCCAGAATCCTCAGCGCCAGGCCCTGCCATCCTCTCTAAACCATGAAACCCGAGGTTTAGGGTTTAGGGTTTAGGGTTTGGGATTTAGGGTTTAGGGTTTGGGATTTAGGGTTTAGGGTTTGGGATTTAAGGTTTAGGACCACAACCCTAAACCCCAAGCCCTTAACCCCAAATCTTAAAATCAAACCTAAACCCTACACCCTGGATCCCCTAAACCCTAAACCCTAAACCCTAAACCCTAAACCCTAAACCCCGAAACCCGGACCCCGAATAGCTCCTACACTCTGCCTGTATTTAAGCCTGGCTGGCTCACTACCTCCTAAACCCTAATTCCTGAACCTCAAACCTGCATCCAAGCCCTTCCCAAGGGAACCCTAAACCCTAAACCCTAAACCCTAAACCCTAAACCACAAACCCTACACCCTAAAACCCCTGAACCCCTCAACCCCCAAAACCCTAAACCCTAAACCCCAAACCCCAAACCCTAAACCCCCTAAAAGGAAGCTTAGAAGCCAAGTTCAGAACCGAGGTCGCCGCCGGCAGCCCGCCGGAACCTGAGCTGGGTGCTGGATGCTTAAGAGCCTACGGGTTTAGGGTTTAGGGGTTCAGGGTTTAGGGTTTAGGGTTTTGGGGTTTAGGGGTTAGGGTTTAGGGCTTGGGGCTTGAGGTTTTAGAGCTCAAAGGTCCTAAACCCTAAACCCCTAAACCCGTAAGAGCTCAGGATCTTAAGAAATGAAGGGCTTAGGGCGTGAGGAGTTTCGGCCTCGATGGGTTGGAGCTTTGGGCATTCGGTTGGAAAACCTTCAGAAACCCTCTAGCACCCTTTAACCCCTGGTAAGACATATCATGGATGGTTTAGGGTTTTGTGGGTCTGCCATTAAGGGGCTTCGGAAGGGCGCAAAACCCTGTAGCATGTGTAAAACCCCGACAAAAACCAAGGGCTTGAGACTCTCTGACGCTCCAATTCCAAACTTATGGACGCTATGTAGCCTGGACCCCGAGTTCGCGGGTGCCAAGAAGTGGGTTCGGGTCTAAGCCCTAAACCCTAAACCCGAAATGAACCCTAAACCCTAGACCCTCTGAACCTGGGGGGTGGTCGGGTCTAAACCCTAAACCCTAAACCTTATACCCTAAACCCTAAACCCTGAAGTGGGTGCTGGGGGTGATCGGGTCTAAACCCTAAACCTGATACCCTAAACCCTGAAGTGGGTGAAGCGGGTGATCGGTTTAAGGTTTAGGGTTTAGGGTTCAGGGTTTAGGGTTTAGGGTCTTAACCCTAAACCCTAAATCAACCCTAAACCCTAAACCAAAGAAACCCTAAACCCTGAAGTAGGTGCTAGGATGGTTTAAGCCTTGCTTCGGGGCTTCAGTGCCCTCGGCACTGCACCCTGAGGGCTGAGGGCAAAGGACTTGCAGACGTTGTTAAGGCTTTCGGTCTCTTGTGCAGGCTTGAGGGTTGAGGCTTTAGGAGTTTAGGGCTTAAGGTTTAGGGTTTAGGGTTGAGGGTTGAGGGTTTAGGCTTTAGGGTTGAGGGTTGAGGAGTTTAGGGCAGAGGGCGGAGGGTTGAGGGTTTGAGGTTGCAAAGTTCAGGGTTGAGGGTTTCCTTTGCAGCTTTTTGGCTCACAGTTTTGGCCCTTGATGTCCGGGCTCCACTGAAGCAAACAGCAAACCCGAAACCCAAATACCCGAAGTTCAACAACCCCAGGCATCAGACGACAACCCTGACTTCTACAATCCGCAACCTTAAAATCTGAACCCTAACCTCAAGCGCTTAAGCCCTAAACCCGAAACCTTACATCCGAAACCGAAAGCTACACCCTCTTATAACACATTTTCGTATGTTCAAGTGTGTTCTAGAATGTCATAGTACACTCTAAAATGCCCCAATAAAGTAAAAAATATATAATAGTACCATATTCTAGTATGTTATCGTATATTCTACGATATTCTAATATACTGTTGCAATGTCTAATAACACTCGGAGATTTTAGAACAGCAAAGCAAAAACCGAACATCCCAGGGCTGAAGCCTGAGAGCTCCTCCTCGGTGTTTGGGACCTTCGCGGCAGACTTCGAAGGGCAGGCACTGGGCCCAGTAAACAAAATGTGTGTGTGTGTGTGTACATATATATATATATACATGTCTCTATCTATGTATGTATATATATACACATATACATACATACATATGTGTATATCTGTGTATAGATGTCACACACATACATATATATATATATATAGGTATGCATTCATGCAGTGAAATATGTATGTAGGCAGGCATGTAGGTATCTACGTATGCATGTACATACTAGAAAGGTCGGTACTACGTTGAAAGATTCATAGATTGGCGAAGGGCGCGAATGGGGGGCTACAGGTGCCCCCTAAAACCCTAAACGGTACCAGCCGGCCTTGTGCATCGATTGCATGGCGACCAAAACCGCACCTGTCCACGAGCAGCACATGTCGTCATACAGCCAACAAGAACAGAATCGGTAAGGAAAAGCTATCAGTGCAAACGTGCAAGGACCTAGACTTCAGCAAATAGAGCCTGTCCCGAGAAGGCATGAATAGCAGTTACAGCTGATGAATGCCTCTTTCTGCAACAGCCCAGAAACACCTTTCTTGTGAATTGCGTCCACCTCTTAAATCAGATATCTAGAAACAAAGAGATGAATAGGTGCCGAAGTGTCGGAGACGCCGCAAACGATGAGTAAACAACTTTACAGAGTCAAGAGCTTTGCAACTGCCACTACAAACACTACAAGTCTTATGACTCATGATTCACTGCTCGTTTGTGGGACGTTTGTGGGACAGCAGGCTTGGGATCAGCAGCGTGCGGCCCGGTAGATGTGAGTCGTGCCGACACAGCACGAACAACCTCTGGTGGCCCGTAATAGTGATGATAAGAAAAATGATGAGAATGGTAATAATGAGAAAAAATTGTACACCATGTAGTAGCGCTAGTGCTAAATCCATGCCTGTTAACCCCACGGCATTGAGCTGATGTAGCTGAATGAACAAGGGGTCCTGCGAGATGCTGCACAACGCGATTTGAAGCTTCAGGGTTGTTGGCTTTTAGGGTTTTGAGTCTGGGCTTTAGGGTTTTGGGCGTAAGTACAGCTGCGCATACGTACACTGCTCTGACTATCTTCATCATGCTGTTCTTTGTTCTCATGTCTGTTGGCAGTGTTCGTACTAGCACTACTTCGGTAGCTAGATTAGTCTCGTGTTATTAGCAACATTGCTATTATCGTTGCCGCTGCCTTAATTCATGTGCCGCAGCAAGCAAACGTACGATCATTGTCGTTGTCACTATTGATTAGTATTGCTTTTACGTTTATCATAATTAGTACATATATGGAGAGCGAGAGACAGAGAGAGCGAGAGATTGATTATCTATATATATGCAAATATAGTTACGCCACTTGTTGTGTTTGCAGTTGTGTGCGAGTGCGCACACCTGCGCCCCTAAACCCCAAAACCCTAAACCCCAAACACCTGAGCACGTCAGAGGCATGAGCACGCAAAGGTACACAAAACATGTTCGTTTCAATGAATGCTTCTGTGTGGAAGCATACGCATGGATGCATCAAAATGTATGTATACACATATTTATATATATATATATGTAGACAGACAGACAGATCTGTTACTATGTTTGACTTTACATATGCACATGAATGCCGCTGTTGATATTTAAATATGTGCCTCTCCGTGTGAGTGTGTGCCATCTGTACATAATTGTACAATTGTACATACACAGGTGGCTCTGTTCTTATAAACTGGTCATGCAAGTTTCTTCGAGCTGCAATCTATCTTGAAGTCAACCGTGCGAGTCTCAATCATGGTTTCCACGGGACCGCACTTTATCCAACTTCGCAAGTTGAACAACTTTGGTTGAAACGAAATTTCCAATCCTGAGGCTTCTGAAACCCCAAGCCCCACAACCTCAAAGTCTTAACACCCAGAACCCACTGCCCATCGAAGCAGGAGCTCCTTCTTAGACGACTTGAGCTGCCGTTCGAGGTAAAGCGTCCCGAAAGCAGAAGTCACGATGACTCCGATCATCGCGGCAAACTTAGACACGTGTGTAGGTTTCCGAGACTAAAGGCAAAGATCGGATTCTGCAGGGTGGCAGGGCACTCTAAAACATGCCGCTTAGCATGAACAAAGCAGCCTTCGTGCCTTCGCTTTCGAAAGTACAGCAGCGCAACTCGCTACAAGGGGCTGTTTAGCGTTCAGGCTTCTGCTCCCTGCAATCGTTGCTCTGCCCCAGGTCATTTGCTTTGGGATTTAGGCCTCGGGGCTCAGTGGTAGTTCGAAGGCGTCACGCACAGTAGAAGACCTTATTGAAGTACTTGGCGATCTGATCTGGTTAACTTTCTTTCCCCAGAGTACCATACGATCGACTTCCATCGATCCTTGTATTACGTTATCCTTCCTGACGTCGTGTAGTACTGTGAAAAACATGCATAAAGCTCTCCAGTTCTTACCCTTCCAATGAGTCTCTCAGGCAAGGACACTGATCACGAAGGTCATGTGGTCGGTCTCCGCCTGTGCAGACACGGCTAACCGGCTAACCCTGCCCCAAATCGAAGTTACCAGTAGGCGCAATGATGAAGCCAACCAAAGTGCGACAAGAAAAGAGGCATAATGCAATGCCGCGAGACGTTACGTAGCTCTTCAGATTTACTATTAGCCGTGGCAACAATGGCAGTGATGCAAATGAGGAAACAGGATGACGATGACGAGGTAGGATGGTGTTAATGCTGGTGATGATGGTGGTCGGGGGTACGGTACAGGTACTTTTAAACCCTAAATCCACAGCCCAGAACATTCGCACGACCTCGGAACCCTCAACCCTGAACCCTAAACCCCTAAATAAACCCTAAACCCTAAACCCCTAAACCCCTAAACCCCTAAACCCAAAACCCCTAACGACCCGAAACCTTAGACCCGAAACCGCCACATCCTGAAGAGCCAACTCGCAACGACGAATTTGGGGGCCTTAATGATTAGAATAGGGTTTAGGGTTTAGGGTTTAGGGTTTACGGTTTCGGGTTTAGGGTTTGGGGTCTAGGGCCCTAGGGGTATCTTATTCTATAACTGTAGCAAGGAATGCCCACAATAGGTAGACCCCTATATTACAAACCCTGAGTCCGAATTTGGCCTCAAAAGCGGACCAGCATAGTCCCTCAATAGCGGTTTCGGGTTTAGGGTTTAAGGGTCTAGGGTTTAGGGTTTAGGGCTTGGGGGTTTTGGGGTTTTAGGGTTTTAGGGGTTTGGGGGTTTAGGGGTTTACGGTTTAGAGTTTTCATATTACTGCTGCTACGACGACTAACCCCGAGACTCTTGACCCTATCGCACCATGGCAGCCCCCGAAACGTATACATTTGTAAACCATGATATACCCACAGAAACCTGCTCTAGTTGCAACGAGACCTGCTCGGATTGTAACGAAACAATATCACCAAAGAACTTCAACCCTAAACCCTCAGCCCCCCAAAAAATGGCGCACCCCAAGCTGCTTAGTACCTTTCTAGGCCTCCACGCGACTTTCTTGAAACTGATTTTATCATGACTTATGTAAGGGTAGTGACGAGCTTGTTCTCTTATGGGTTTTGTATTCAAAACTACCTGTTTTAAGAGATGCTTTTTTGTTTTGTAGCGCTTGAATTCGGGGGGCCTGAACAGGTAGAATGGGCCTTGCAGTAAATTAGGGCATGACTATATGTTCCCTGCGGCAAAGCCATCTTGAATGCCTGACCCGAAACATGCAAGCTTTCCGTTGGCCTCCAAAAATAGTTATTATGATAGCAATAAATAAATAAATGAATAAATAAATACAAAGTCAAAATATATTGAAATATGGACAGTTACAGTATCTTTAAATACGAATTACGCCCTCAATCCCTCCAAAACGCCCTCAATCCAACCTCTCAAAACCCGAAGACCTCGAAAATCCAAAGAGAAATCCCCCGACCTCCTCGACGCAAAGCTCCCCGAAACCCCCTGCCTGCGCGTCCTCGATGGGCGGACCTGGGGCTTGAAAAAAAAAGGAGAAGGCGCCACAGGGAGGGGTTTAGGGTTTAGGGGTTTAGGGTTTAGGGTTTAGGGTTTAGGGTTTAGGGTGTAGGGTTTAGGGATTTAAGGGTTTAGGGTTTAGGGTGTAGGGTTTAGGGATTTAAGGGATTAGGGTTTAGGGATTTAAGGGATTTGAGGGTTTATGGGTTTATGGGGTTTAGGGTTTAGGGGTTCGGGTTTAGGGTCTGGGGTTTGGGGTTTAGGGTTTAGGGTCTAGGGGTTTAGGGGTTTAGGGGTTTATGTAGCGGTCGTCGGACGATCCAGGCGAGACTGACGCAGGGATCCTTGCATACAGCACAGGGACGAATTAATTATGAATTTACAGCCAGCCTACGTCGAGCATAATACCGAGCCCACCTGACTTTGGGACTAAAAAGGCACTCCACAGGGTCCCGGGAAGGTTGGAAGGAGATGGCCAACGCCCGGCTGCACCGTCTGTGTACCCAAAAGATTTCTGAAAGCTTACTCACATCCGCGCGGACTGTACAAGGCGCGATACAAATTGATGGCACCTCCTCGTTGATGCCCCATTGTAACTGCGCTTTTGCACGCGGCATCGGAAAATCAATCTCAGCTTCTTTAAACGTGAAGCGTACTACGTTCCTGAAGGGGTTTAGGGGTTTAGGGGTTTATGGGGTTTAGGCGTTTAGGGCTTAAGGTTTAGACTTTAGGGTTGAGCGCTTAGGATTTAGGAGGGACTGGGGCCGCCCATTATACATTACGTCCTGTCTACTATTAACTATACTATGCTATGCTATGCTTTGCTGTACTCTACGATACTATACTGTACTATACTATACCAATTATACTGTACTTCATAGAGCCAAGGATGCTAGCAAGTCAGAGGCGAACCTCTTGCAACGATGCTTGGCAACTCTCTTGCTCCAGAAACCTTAAACCCTGCAGCCTCTAACCCTAAAACGCTGGACAGCAACAACTTTTGCCGGTTTAGGGTTTCAGGGTTTGTGTTTTGAGGGTCCTACCTGCCGCAAAAAAGGAAAACCTCGAACTCTCCGAGACCCCAAACCTCCCTAAAGCCCTAAAGCCCTAAACCTCCCTAAACCCCTAAAACCCTAAACTCCTAAACCCTAAACTCTAAACTCCTAAACCCTAAACCCCTGTAAATCCCTTAAACCCCTAACACCCTAAACTCCTAAACCCTAAGCCCTGAACCCTAGACTCTTAAACCCCTTAAACCGCTTAAACCGCTTAAACCCTAAAACCCTAAAACCCTAAACTCCTCAACCCTAAACCCAAGCTGCAAGTCGAGCTCCTCCACTTGGGCTCAGGCTGTCGGCAGTTTCAGCACCAGCTTTCAGAGCCTTTCGCCGGCGGAACGGACGGGCTTAGGGGGCTTAGGGATTCGGGATTTTGGAGATTTAGGGTTTAGGGTTTAGGGTTTAAGGTTTAGGGTTTAGGGTTTAGGGTTTAGGGTTTAGGGTTTAGGGTAGTAGAGCCTAGGGAGAATAGTAGGGTTTGGGGTTTGGGGTAGTGGGGTCTGGGGTGTGGAGTAGTAGAGCTTTGGTGTGTAGGGTAGCAGGCTCTAGGGTTCAGGATCGTATTCCAGGGGTTATAAAAAGGCATCATAATGTCCTGGGGCTTGCAAGAGCTTTATTGGAGCTACTGTTTAGGGCTTAGACTTCAGGGATTTAGGGTTTTGGGTTTAGGATTCTGGGCTTGGGGATTCGGATGTACGGCTTAGGGCCAGATCATCATCTTAGGGTTTAGGGTTTAGGGTTTAGGGTTTCGGCTCTCATGCTGCGCAAACTTCTGAGGTGCGAGGGTAGGGACAAAGTCTGCCTTGACTTGGGGGGCTGGAGTCTGAACCCCGCAGCCCAAAGGTAATATAGGGTCTATATCATTTTGGGGGTTCCTTAGTATACTTGTAGCATGATGGGCCCCAAAACCCTATTCTAAATCTTAAGGCCCCTGTAGGAACGCAACTGAAACCCCTAGCCTGGGGACATGCGTGCATGAAGTCTCTTGTGGAGCTCGCAAAAGGCGAACGAAAGCTGCTCTGCTCCCTCTGGCATTCCTTTTGAGGGGTTTGAGGTCCTAGGGCCTTCAAGACCCAGGGAGTTGGGGGTTAGGGTTTAGGGTTTAGGGTTTAGGGTTTAGGGCTTAGGGTTTAGGGTTTAGGGTTTAGGGTTTAGGGTTTTGGGGGTTAGGGCCTTCTGGATTTATAATGGCCACCTTCCGCAACAAGGAGGGTCCGGGCGTGTAGGGTATGGGTGAAGTTTTGGATTTTGGATGGTACAGGCGCCACATATCTCTTGGAGTGGAACATGCAAGGGGAAGGCGGCTTGCACGGCATCCCCCCCAAAAAAAAGCATCACAGACTGCTTAAGGCCCTCGGAATCAAGCTTTGGATACATGTTGCGCCGAATCTACCTACCTACCTGGGTAGGCAGGGAGGGAAGGAAGGAGGTAGGTAAGTAAGTAAATAAGTAAGCAGGTAGGTAGGTAGCGGTAGGTAGAGGGGTAGGATTAAGTGTATGCATGTACGCTTGCATACGGCTGCAGTAACACGCCACGACATGCGCCTCATGCGGGAGGAAGTGGCATCCCACCTCCCCCGCGACAGCTCCGGCCTCTCAGGGGTTTGGGGCTTAGGGCATAGAACCTGTGGGTTTAAGGTTTAGGGTTAGAGTTTCCTTAAACCCTAAACCCTAAACCCTAAACCTGTGGGGTGTAGGGTGGGTTTAAGGTTTGGGGTTAGAGTTTCCTTAAACCCTAAACCCTAAACCTGTGGGGTGTGGGGTGGGCTTAAGGTTTAGGGCTAGAGTTGAGGGCTTAAGGTTTAGAAGCTTTCGGGTTCAGGGGTTTCGGATGTTTAGAGGGTTTGTCGGGGTTTATTCGAGGGTTTTTTGGCCTTAGGGCTTAGAGCCTTTAGACTTTAGGGTTTAGGGGACCAAGGGCTAGACTTTGTGTGCAGGTGTTGTCGAATGCGAGTTACTTGATCTGCGGCTCCCTGTGGTAGGAATCCTATTTTTTCGGTGTCCTGTTTAGGGTTATTTTAACCCTAAACCCCAAACCCACTGAGGATCGCATTATTCGGTGTCTTCTTTGGCTTTTAGCAGTCCATCATTTTCTGGAAACTCCCATCTTGACAGTGGCAGCTCAGGCCTTGTACCAAACCAAGACGACCTGACAGGAGCGACAAACGGTTAGGATTCAGGGTTTAGGTTGCTTTAACACTGTCTCCGTCCGCCCGAAACCGTTTAGGGTTTTGGGTTTTGGGTTCGGGGTTCGGGGTTTCGGGAAAAGGGTCTAGGGTTCTTTTGGTCTGGGATGGGGCCCTAAACCCTAAACCCTAAACCTTAAGGGGTCTGGAAGGTCCCTCCTCGGAACAGCCGGGGCCCACACCATGCCAAGCACAAGCTGCAGCAGGGAAATCCAAACCTTTGGGATTGGTTTAAGGGGGTTTAGGGTTTATTGGGATTTAAGGTTTATTTAAGGGGATTTAGGGTTTTTTAAAGGGGATTTAGGGTTTCATGGGTGTTTTGGGGTGTTAGGATGTTGGGTGTGAGAGTAGCAGCAACGGAAAGTGGAGGTATCATAAGGCATCAGAGCAGAAACGCCGCTTCTCCGACCTGACCTCTGACGCAGCGAGCCCGAATGCCATGCTAAAATGACCAAGGGCGGAACAGAAATTGGCTGCTGTATCTGGCTGGCTATTCTCATGAAAACCTCGGCTTGCTTGCACAATTGCACGATTGGTTTTTCTGCATCAGGACATGGACCTGCGGCACAGCCACTGCGGACGTGCAAAGGGCAGAGAGAGGCTGAGTTCAACTGGTCGTCATCTGTGACAGTAGCCGGTACGTATCTGAGGCAGCAGGCTGCAATGATGGCAACGCGAAGCCTGCAGTTTCGCTCCAAGGCTACCGACAGCATACCAATCCATCGGGCAACAGCCGTCGCTGTCGCGGATGGTGCAACCCTAAAGACCCAGCAGCCACTGCAACGAAACGCGATCAGCACAAGCTCGGCCAATGAAGGGTTTAAAGAAGCCCATGAATGGCACTTATAACGGTTTAGGGTTTAGGGCTTAGGGTTTAGGGTTTAGGGTTTAGGGTTGACGGTCTAGGAGTATAAAGGATCGCGATGGCACTTCGGGATGAGTCCCGAGCGCGAAACACTGAGTCCACACAGGGGATTCGAGGCCCGTGCTGCGCCAGCAGGTAAAACTGACTCGCCCCGAATCCTGCGGCTTCGGGTTTAGGGTTCAGGGTTTAGGGCTTAGGGTTTAGGGTTCAGGCCTTCTCGACTGATAGCTCCGCAAACCTGAACCCCATGAACAAAGCACTAGATGTATCATCAATTCGATGCCCTGAACCCAAGGGTTAAGTTTTTTGCGGTTCCGGCATCGGAGTTCTCCCACAACGATTAGAAACGAATAAGATGTAGATTTAGATGTCCATTTAGATTTGGGTTTATATCTATATTCAAATATACTTACATGTGTACAAATATGTATATTATAAGATTTACAAACCATTTGGCGGCCTAAGGATTCTGAGCTAGCATTCTCTGAACCGGTTTCCTAAACCTCTTCGTCCCAAGCCCAAGCCTTTCCTTGGTGCGCGAAAGGGGCCACTGGCGCTCCATCAGTGAGAGCGGAAGCTGCTATGTTTGCTTGCCATTGCTCTGGGATTGTTCCCAAGCCATCCAAGAACCCTGTAAACTGTAAAAATGCAAAACCCTATCTGATCTCAAGACAGAAGACAGACATGAAGACAAGACCCGGATGCAACACAGCAATCTAGAACAGGACGCAGCCGATCTCAATCTTAAGGCAGGGTGGGCTCTTAGGGTTTACAGAAGGGCCTCCAAGACAACCCGTGACATACGGCATTGCCTTAAGGACCCTAAACTATGGTGTACACAGCCGCTCATGATGCAAGCCCTGAACCGCCAAACTCCTAAACCCACAACCCCAACACCCTAGAACTGCAAAACCACAACAAAAAAATACAAAACCACAAAGGCTCAAGAACTCCCAAAGCACAGAGAAAAACCACTCCCTATCAGCTCGAAGCCCTCATATGCCAAGGCCCCCAGGAGCCGCCTTTGATGGCAGGGTAGGTCATAAAGCCCGCCCAGCTGAAAGCCAGGGAGGCCGGCATGAAGGAGAGATACCTGGGTTCAAGGGCTAAGGGGGCTTGCGGGTTCAGGGGTTTTGGATTTAGTCTAGGGAAGGAGAAAGGGTTAGGTTTGGGGTTGCAGGGTTAGGATTTAGGGGTTTGGGGTTTAGGGTTTTGGGCTTAATGGGTTCAGGGTTTGGGGCTAAAGGGCTCAGGGTTAAAGGGTTAAGGGGTTCAGGGTTTAGGGCTTTGGGGTTTTGGGTTAGGGTTAAAGGGTTTAAGGATTTGTTTTTTGAGTTTTGGGGTTTTTTGGTTTAGAGTTAAGGGGTTTAGGGTTCAGGGGCTTCAAGGTTAAAGAGTTCAGGGGCTTAGGGGCTTAGAGCTAAGGGCTGAAAGGGTTAAGGGGTTAAGGGGTTTAGGGTTTAGAGTTAAGGGCTTCAGGGCCTTTAAAGCTAGGGATTTAGGGTTGTAGGGGTTTAGGGGTTTAGGGTTTAGGGTTTAGGGTTTAGGGTTTCAGGGCCTTTAAAGCTAGGGATTTAGGGTTGAGGGGTTTAGGCTTCAGGGCTTTGGGCTCTCACGTCTTTCCGACCTCCCGTGAGCAGGGACGTTTTGAAGGATTTAAGGTTAAGGAAAGTTTAAGGCTTTGGGTTTACAGCCTGAATACGCTAAACCCTAACCCTGAAACTGTAAAACCCTAAAACCCTAAACCCTAAAACCCTAAAACCCCAAACCCTAAACCCTAAAACCCTAAAACCCTAGACACTAAAACCCTAAAACCCTAGAGCCCTAAACCCTAAATCCCTATCGCCGCAACCCCAGAGGATTCGGGCATTTAAGGTCCTGGATGCTGGGATCTCTTAATGTAGGGGCCTTGATAATTAGAATAGGGTCTTGGGGGTATATTATGCTGTAAGTATACTAAGGAACCCTGAAATAGTATACCCTAAACCCTAAAACCCCTAAACCCGAAACCCCTAAAGCCCTAAAACCTAAACCCCTAAAACCCTAAACCCTAAACCGTAAACCCCTAAAACCCGTAAAACCCAAACCCCTAAACCCTAAACCCTAAAGGATTAGGGCCTTTAAGGTCCCGACATTCAACTCAGGAAGTCCCCTAAACCCTAACCCTAAACCCTAAACCCTAAACGCTAAACTCTAAACCCTAAACCTTAAACTCTAAACCCTAAACCCTAAACTCTAAACCCTAAACGCTAAACTCTAAACCCAAAACCCTAAACCCTAAACCCTAAACCCTAAACCCTAAACTCTAAACCCTAAACCCTAAATCCTAAACCCTAAACCCTAAACTCAGAAGTCTCGGTGGGCCCTTTTTAGGATCCCCTCTGCACCCCCGGGCCCGGCCTCCACGGTCTGAGACATCTCCTCATGCCCGTGAGGCCTGCGCCACGTGGGCTCTTTAAGGCTTCTTTGTAGGGCTTGGGGCTTTAGGGTTTAGGGCTTTAGGGTTTAGGGTTTAGGGTTGTAGGGTTGTAGGGTTTTAGGATTTTAGGGTTTTAGGGTTTAGGGTTTAGGGTTTAGGGTTTAGGGTTTCGGGTTTAGGGTTTAGGGTTTAGGGTTTAGGGGGGCTTTAGGGCTTCGGGGCTTTAGGCTCTAGGGCTTCAGGGCTTTAGGGCTTTGGAGTTTAGGGTGTTGGGCTTTGGGCCTAAGGGCTTAAAAACCCACGAAGCAGAGTCGGAGCTATGGGGCCTTCCCGCATGATGGCCAAGGAGAGGCCACCAAAGAAGTAGGTCACGGTCTCGGCCTGCAATACTCCGGGCGTCCGGTTCTAGGGCTACTGCTACTGGGTTTCAGGGCTTCGGGCAGTTTAGGATTTAGGATCTAGGGTCGAGGGTTTAGGGTTTAAGGTTTAGGGTGTAGGGTTTAGGGTTCCGAAACAGAGTTTAGGGTTTCGGTATATGGCATCGGGAATAGCTTGGAGGTGTACGGAAGTCGGGAACCCTCTAAGCACACAAGACGACCTCAGGGAGATTGGATTAGGGGGACCCTTGGGGACATAGACCTCTCAAGAAGGTCCCTTTAAAGAGAGCCACAAGTAGGCTTCAGAAGGGTCCCCTCTAAGGGGTCTCCATTATACTACCTAGGAACCTCAGGGACTGAGACTGTGGCGAGCACCATGAAGTAGCCCGGAAAGCCTTGGCAACGGCAGACTTCCAGGCTGCAAAGCGCAGGCGGCAATGGCCTAAAACCCTAAACCCTAAACCTTAAACCCTGAACCCTAATTTAAACCCTAAACCCTAAACCTTAAACCCTAAACCTTAAACCCTAAACCCTAAACCCTAAACCTTAAACCTTAAACCCTAGACCCTACAGGCCCTAAAACCCTCAACCCTCAACCTGAACCCTAAGAAACTGAACGGTAAGCCCTAAAGCACGTCAACCTTTCAGCTGAAGACACTGAGCCCTAACACCTAGACCCAAAACCCCGAACCGCATGAACCCCAGACTGAAACCCTAAACCCCTACAGATCCCTTAAAGGATCCCTTGAAGGAACCCTTCTATAGATCCCTTGAAGGAAGCCTTAAAGGAACCCCTTCTATAGACCGCTTAAAGGAAGCCTTAAAGGAACCCCTTCTATAGATCCCTTAAAGGAAGCCTTAAAGGAACCCCTTCTGTAGATCCCTTAAAGGAACCCGACCGAACCTCTCGAAAGCAACCGACCCCGAACTCGGGAGCCGGCTTTTGGAGGCCTGCTCCTCTGTCTGGTGCTTAGTAGGGAACTGGGGAATGGGTTATAGGGACTACTGTAAGGGTTTAGGGTTTAGGGTTTAGGGTTCAGGGTTTAGGGACCTTAAGGCCTTAAGGGACTATCATAGGGATCCATTCCCCCATCTCCTACCTAAGCACCAGTCCTTGTCTCGGGTTCAAGGCTTCGGGCTTTCGGCTTCCACTGTAGGGTTGAGGCACTACCTTAGCCTACCAAAATCTACCATTTTCTGTAGGGCCCCTAGAAAATCCATATTAGGATGTAGAGTAAGAACCTACCCAAAAAAAGGAGGCCATATGGTAGTTTAGGGATGCGGGTTTAGGGGTCTAGGGTCAAGGCGTCGGGATTTTGGAGCTTGGGTGAAGGCTCTGGGGCTTCGGCAGTGTGGGGTTTAGGGGCTCGGGGTTGAGGGGCTTAGGGCTGTAAGGGGTTATGTAGGGTTTTAAGGCTTGGGGTTTAGAGGCTCGGGGTTTGAAATATTTTGGGTTTTAGGGTTTGGGGTTTGGGGTTTAGGGTTAAGGGTTTAGGGTTAAGGGTCTAGGGTTTCAGGGTTTGGAGCTTGAAACATAAGCGTTTCAGACCTTCGGGCCCAAGGCATGTCACTTGAAAGTGCTCGCAAAAGGGAGTCCTGCAGGAGGGGGGCCATGGCATCAACCAAGATGCAGGTGGCCTGGCAAGATAGGGGCTTCTATCCCTCGACCCTAAACCCCTAAACCCTCATCCCTAAACTACCATAACCTACTTTTTGGTAGGTTCTTGGCATAAATCCTAATAGTCATGGGCTTTCTAGGGAGCCTACACAAGCACTGTCATCATAAACTCCGATTCTTCGACCTTGCACCCTCCGTCTTTTTGCGGTATCGAGCGAGCAACTGGCTGCTGTTATGCCGACAAAACCGACCGTGGACATCGACGTTGACGGCCTGTTTCAATCCGCAAAGCCAACAAACTAGAAAGACACATCTCGTGATGACTGGTGTAGTAGAGACTACCAACAGCAGTAGGGAAAGCGTAGGAGTTCGGATACGGTCAAAGAGGTACTGCGGATGCAAACTATCTGTGTCCTGTACTTGTTCTTCTGCGTGTGCAAGGTCCCAAGAGGGTTTAGGGTTTAGGTTTTAGGGAGCAACTACTTCCAAACCCCTAAACCCTAATCCCTCAACTCTCCCAACTTCGCCCGAGAAATGGCCACATGCCCGGGGAGCAATGAGCACGGCTTTCGCGGACTCGCCTCTGCACATGTGACTGCCGCTGTTGAACTTGGTTTAGGGCTGAGGGCCCAGGCAGCGTTGGGCTTTGAGCTTGGTGAGGATTTACGGTTTGGGTCTCTTAGAGTTCAGCTTCCGAAAAGAGGAGCCGACTTCCGAATGAATTAGAGCAAATCGGGTGCTCTGGCTTTAGGCTCAGACCTTTTGTGGCAGAGTCCTGGCGGCAAATTGACGTAGCGCAGGCTACATCCAAAAACAATAAACCGGAAGCTTCCAAACCGAATCCAGCTCGATAAGGGAGGTACCTGGCACGGCTGATGCTGGCTCGGCCACCGCAATATGCGGGGTGTGGATTGTCAGGTGATGGTCCTTTCGCAACGTGGGCAATGTTTGACGACTGCCAATTGCATGAACACTCGATGCGGACTTGTGCAGCTTAGCAAGGGCGGTGACGTCCTCCCCCATATCCTTCGCAGCCTGCGCAGAACTGGGATATGACAACTCTTCTAATTCGCAGTTTGAGAGGTCTTTAGCAGAATTCCTTTTGTTGAAAAGGTACCTTCCAAGACGGGGCTCCCTGCAAGCAATATAAACAAAGTTCAGGGTTTAGGGCTTGGGGTTTAGTGCCAACATGAAGCCGACCCGTCGAGACTGAGGATTTCGTCTCCTCGGAGCTTCTGAGCACTAGGACTAGGAAGAGTAGCATGTGTCATGTTGGTAATGAGAGTAGCATAGTAGCATAGTAGTAGTAGTAGTAGTAGTAGTAGTAGTAGTCGTGGTGGTGGTGGTGGTGGTGGTGGTGGTAGTAGTAGTAGTAGTAATAGTGGTAGCCGTAGTAGCGGTTGACAAGCCGCATTCCAGCCACCTCCACGACCGGCACGCTTGCGGCGCCGACCGTCGGATTCGTCTCTGTCCAGTGCTTGAGCCTGAACAACACGTGAAGGAGAGCCAGGTATTGACCCCATTGTCAGATATGACAGTCTCTTTGATCTGCACATATCTGCACTGTCTCTGTTCATAGCAGTTGTGTCAGTGTGAGGATCAGCACCAGCCCCACCGTTATCATGTCTGTCTGCTGTATAGATAGCAGATGGCAATGATTGTGCCTCGTCATCATTAAGATCGTCCATCCATTGCCCGTTCTCAGTATGTACTATGCTGCAGTAGATGTCGTGTGCAAGGATTTGCATCCCACAACCATGGACGCTAGGCCTGCAAAGCGGCATTCAGCTAGGTGCCCAGGGCACGGGGCAGAATCATGCTGTGGGCCTTCTTGTGGCTAGCAGTGTTCTGGACCAGTTTTGGCGAGCTGTTCTAGTGGTGAGGGTTTGGGTCCTCATGGCTGTACCGGTAAGCCGCATAGAATCGTCGTTGCCATGAAACTTGGGGAGGCCGCAACGTCTTTGGCTTTGAGGCATTTTATGGACGCTGCTGCGATGTACTTTCCTGCCATGCCTTGATCTTTCATGTGTTGAGAGACGCTCCATCCGGCACTCATGAGCAGCGAGATGTAGCCAATGCTGCGGCGAAAAGTCACAACGATCGCATCTTCTCCCTTCAACCCTAAACCCTAAACCATTCAACTGATTGTATCACATGTCTCGGGCCTTAGGATGCAATACCTGGGATCGCCCTCCTCCTTCCATCACCTGCTTCGAAGTGGAAGCCTCATGTCCATGGTCTCGGCGGGAGCATGTCTGCCAAACGGTGTAGGGTTTAGGATATGTGTTATTACTATTACTTGTATTAGAATTAGGGTTTAGGACCACATTGTTACATGTCCCTGGTTTCTTGATTCCTCCTTCCTCTTCCCCGGCTCTCTCCTGCTATACCCTTCAGAACGCAGCATGGCTGAAGATGCCACCGCGCAGGAGCATGTACCTTGTTTGGCTTCTTCGGCAAGGCTGAAGCGAGAGTCGCTGTGCCCAACCCTTTCTCAAACCCTCAACCCTAACCCTAAACCACTAAACCACTAAACCCCTAAACCCCTAAACCCCTAAACCCCTAAACCCCTAAACCCTAAACCCTAAACCCCTAACCCCTTACTTAACCCCTAAACTCTAATCAGGGCGAGACCAGAGCGGCCTTTGTAGCCTCTTGCAGGTCTGAAACCTCTCGAAACCACCCGTCGCCATGCGGCGCTCTGCGTCGGCATCAGCTTCGTCCGCACCAAGGTCGGCCTAAGACATCCGCTCATCTTGCAAGATCACTGAGGTACCCACAGGCACCTATGCAACGACTTGCACAGTACCAGTCTTCGAGTGTTCCTGGCTATTGTCAACACCTGTTGGCATGGTACATATGGTATCCTTTTTGACTCCGGCTTGCAGCTCGGTGCTCGCCTAGATTTTGGCGTACGGGCGGTCTTGCCTTCATGTCTCTGCAAGTTTCGAGTGCACCTGCTTGACAAGTACGAAAAGTGTCGGTGCATGATGACATGGCGGAGACATGGCGGAGACTGAAGACAAGGTCACCCGACTTGGAACACGAAACCTACCTTCCCACTACTTGTAGCAGCCTAACATCGAGCATCGCTCGTTCCAGCTAAGGTGGGAAGGACAACACTAAATAGCAGGGGCAGAAGCGCCGAGGGCTGCATGCAGCCTGCACTATGCGCACAGCAGCCCTCAGCTTATCCCCGCTCGGCCCTGGGGCCACGGTAGCTACGTTTGGATTCTTCCGGATGCGGCAAGTGGCAGAAATGACACTCTCGGCCACGGCTGCACTGCCCGGTTCGGAGGAATTGCTTGCACACATTGAGGCAACGGCCCTCCCGTGGATGATGAACAGACCCGGCAGAAGGCAAATCACGCAAACGCGGCGGCGCGGAAGAGGAGCGAGGAGCTTGTATGGCGCTTGTACCCAAGACTGCCACGCCAGAGAAGGATAACTGTCCGTTCTTGCCCTGGTTGGGTGTGAAGATAAAGATCTCGCTTGCACCGCCATAACTTGGATGCTGGAAGATGTTCAGAGCGAACACATCCTCATCGCTGAAGCTGGCCGGGTAGCGATGTACTACTTGTTCTTCACCTGCTGATGTCACGACCACATCGCCTACTTGAAGGCCGCGCGCCTGCTCGTGAATCCACGATCCAGAGCGGCATACACGAAAGGGATGGTCACCTGTCACTCGGATGTGGCCACCCTCTTGCAAGGCAAAGGCTGCGACTTGCCTGTTGCCTTGCTTCTGCAGGAGGATAGACCTCTTCGACAATCTTGCAGCCCACTCAATGGGGACCAGCATGTATGTACCGCCGGGAACGCAATCCTCTGCAATGCACACGTTGGGTGCTGCCGCGTCTGCCGAAGCCCGTCGTAGACCATTGGATTCCAACAGGATCCAGCCATCCCTGAAGAACTCGTCGTCGGCCTCAGGCATGACCTCCTCAGGCAGCTCAGCCTCCTCCGGGATGATCTCGGGCTCCTCAGTCTCGTGTGCCTCCTGCATCACAGCAGCTAGCGCCAAAGACAAAAGGATGCGTCTGGTGACATCGAACATCGCCTGAACTAAGACAAACGTGCAGCATGATCGGACTCTGAATGGTTCTCTACAACATGCGGTCCTGCCAAGCATCTACTGGGGCTGTCTGCTCATCCGACGGGTCATAGGCGAGGATCCGAACCTTGGAGACGGCCTCGAGGCGGCTCTGCATCTCGGCAAAGGCGGCGGCAGCCTTCTCGCACGAGCCGGCCACCGTTTCCACTTGAAGATCTAAGGCCTCGAAGTCGTCATCCAGGAGCAAGGACTGGCCACACTCTGCCTGAATTGCAAGCTCCTCGGCAGCCTCCAGAACAACGGCAAAGGCTTCCTCGAGCATCTCATTGGAGCTACTGGCAGCCCTCAACTTCTCCACTGCATCTTTCAGCACCCCTGCCATGTGCTTGAAGGTTGCATAGCTGCCCTCGTGCTCCCTGATCTCATCGGCCCAGATCTTCCCAAGCATCCGCTTCAACACGTTCCTGCCAGCGTAACCGAGCATGCAGAGAGCCAAGACCACACCCGACGCTACCGCAAGAGGTGCCACTGCCCACATCGACATTGACAGGGCGCCCATTGCCGCCTGAAGTGGCTCGATGTTTGCTGTGGCCACTGCAACGGATGAGGAAGCTGTAGCCATGGCCGCTTGCGCTGCCGCATAGGAACTAGATGCTGCAGAAGCAGCTGCGTAGGCCGCTTCCGATGCAACGTGTGCCGCGTACACCCCATGCAAGAGGAAGATGTCTATTGCTGCTCCCACCCCAAGGCTTGCTAGAACAGCTTTGGGCCCAGCATGGGTGCTGGCGCTAGTTGTTGCGACTTCCGTGCCAGTGGCGCCCTGAAGTGCATGGTTTGCAGCTTGCACGTCTGCAGCTTTTGCCGCAGCAGTGGCCTTTGCCGCACTCGCTTCTGTCGCTGCTGCCTGTGCCGTCGCTGCTTTCTCGGTCAAGAGCTTCTTGGCAGCTGCGTAGGCCGTCTTGGCGGCTCCCATTGCTGCTGCTTTGCTCTGGTAGAGAAAGCCATAGTAGCACAGTGAGCCCACAGAGCCCGCCAAGACAGCTCCACTTCCCAAGGCCATGGTCTTCCCAATCAGATCGAACAGCCGGAACCACCAATCGCGCCTGCGCTCCGTTTGCTGCAGGAGCGCCTGCGATTGCTCGGCGTTCGCCTCACATTTCCGCTGAATCCTCTCTACCTCCGCAGTAAGCCTCTCAAGCTTCGGGCGCAGCTCGGCGAACTTCTTCTTGAAAGTGCCAGCCCTGATGGCGATGCGCCGGGCGAGGCCCTCCAAGCTTTTAAGGTCGAGCTTTCGAGCGAAGTCCCGCAGCAGAGCCATTTCTTTCTCGACTGCAGAAGCACTGTTGTCTAAGGCCTTCATGCTGCAGAGGGGGATATCTTTCAGCAAGTGCCGCAGACAAGCTGCATCCTCCGAACGGTTGATCTCCAACAGCTTCGCAATCGTGTCGCGGTACTCGGCAACTTGCCCGTGGATGTTGGAGAGGGAGTGGGCCATCTCCTCGTGTAGAAGATTTCGAACTGCCTCACGCACCCAAGTGGGTTGGGAGTTCAAGTGCGCCTCAAGCTCTGCGAAATCACCATGGTCATAGCGGAGGGCACTGTCATGGTCATCTCTCCATGGTGCTGCCTCAAACGTGGAGGCTGTGTTTGGGGCGACTTGCATGGCGATGACCCAGAACCTCTCGCAGAGCTCCCACCTTCCTTGAGCAAACGCTCGACAGATCGGGGAGTGTGCCCAAGCTTACACGAAGAAGAAGAAAAGGAAGAAGAAGAAGAAGAAACATATATATATATATATATATCCTGTATAATATACGATATGAGATAATATGGTATAGTACAATATAGTATAATATTATATCATGTAACCAAATATAAAGAAAGTGTGTGCGTGTGTATATATATATATATGCAGAATCAAACACCTTACTGAACAGAAGCAGAAACGATCTTGCAAGACTTTCTCTCCAGCGTTGGGGCCCTGACGAAGTGGGCCAAGGCTGCAGAAAAGTCTATGTGCATCTTTTCAGACGACTCACATGTCTGCGCACACATCCAAGCACGCATACATACGCACATACCTACATACATACATACATACATACATACATACATACATACATACGTACATACATACGTACATACATAAGTACGTACATACATACATACCTACATGCATGCACGCTTACATTATTTTGCTTATTTACTTACCTACGTTCCTGCCTATATACCTACTTAAGTACTTACTTACCCACTTACTTCCATACTCACTCATACACTTAAAGGCTTCTGTCTTCGAACTATGCTGCATTGTTGTCATACTCATCTATATCAATTCCTCCCACCTTGAATCATGTGTTGAGAAAAGCTGCTTGCGTGCTTGAGCCAAGGGCCCGCAGGAGCTGGAATGCTTGCCCAACTTGGTGCCAAGCCCTGTCTGCAACGATGCAAACATCGCGACAACTAGGTCATGCTTTGTCTCACGTGAATACTTAGGCTTGGGGGCTAAACTCACAGACAAGCAGAGCATCTTGCTCCACCACTCTGCGACGATAGCAGCTGTCGCATAGCGAAGCGCCGGAACAGGGAGCTTTCCCGACAGGAGGGTACAGAAAGTATCCCAAATACATATGCCGAGAAGAGAATGTGAAGATCTGGCTGTGGAAATGAAAGCCAAGCACACCTCCGACTAGTCCGGGAAAGCTCCACTCGTTAACAAGCATCAGCCATGAGCCATCCAGGACGCAGTGATGACGCCTTCAGCGCGCAGACCTCGCTCTTAACTCACATCGCTGCGCTGCGTTAGGTTTCGTCCCTTTGGCAAGACTACTTGGAGGCCCACGGGACTTAGTAAGTAGGTTAAAAGTGGAGTTATAAGTACCCTTAATGGAGTTACCCCAATTTTAACCCTACTTATAACCTACTTACTAAGTCCCCTGGGCCTCCAAGCTATCAGCCATCAAAGCCTGCGAGAACCATGGGAAAGTCTGGGAGGCGGGCTGCGATCCGGTACCTTGCGTACCGCGAGCATGTCCCAACTCGATGACTCGTAAGAGCATGTGACAGCTCTCGAACGTCTATATTACTTACCCATTCTATTCTGCTCTTTTAGTTTAAAATGTACTGATCATATGATGATAAAACTCATGGTATAGTCGCAGTCGCTGCTCCTGTTCTACTGCTCTTCTGTTGCTGATGCTCTTTCTGCTGCAGCTCTTGTTCGCCCACACATTCAGAAAAGAGACCACATACTGAGATCCTTACGTGGCGAGGCTGCAGGACGTCGTCGCGCTTCACGTGGGTCAGCCTTTTTTCACTTTTCCAAAAAGCCTTAAACCCTAAACCCGTTGAGTGGGGCTGAGAAGCCATCTACTAAGGCCTTCAAATCCCCTGCGATTTTAAATTTTGAAAATTCTTTAAATTTGAAAGCCCCAGGTTTTTAAATTTTAGCCCTAACCTGCAACAAAACATCAAAATCCAGCCCTGTAATCAGAGCTGCCACCCTTAGCATTTAGGGTGGAGGGCCTGAGAGCTTTCAGGTTTTAGGGTGTTTAAGGCTTTTAGGGTATTTGGTTTAGGGTTTAGGGTTTAGGGTTTAGGGATTTAGGGGTTTAGGGTATAGGGATGTAGGGTTTAGGGTTTAGGGGTTTGGGGTTTAGGGCTTAGGGTTTAGGAGGTTAAGGGCTTCAGGCTTCTTCAGGGTTCAAGCCGAAGAGCCGCCGATGGGCCTTCTCAGGAAAGGAACCAGGCTGGTTAGTTAGTTCATTCTTTAGGGTTTAGGGCTTAGGGTTTAGGGTTTAGGGTTTAGGGCGTGGGACTCAAGATTCAACTTGAATGTTTGGAACTTAGGGCTGTCGAGTGTAGGGCCAGACTAAGTTCTGAGAATCAAGCTTCAATGGCATGTCATAACAAGCTTGGGTTTTCTGGGTTGCTGTCCAGGAACTTCAACTAAGTTACAATAATAAAGCAATCCTGTTTCTTACGATATATCCCGCTTGTGGCAACTTGAATTCAGATCCTTAACAGCAACCCAGTTTATGACGTGACACTGCTCTCCAGGGATTGCTTATCCCCTGACGACAGGCAGGACGCAACCATCTCAATCCAATCGTGACCGTCGATGGGGTTTAGACTTCAGGGTTTAGGGTTTAGGGTTTAGGGTTTAGGGTTTAGGGTTTAGGGTTTAAGGCTTTCCCCCCAAAAGCCGAAGCCCTCGCAACTCGAGACTACAAACCGGACCACCTTGAAACTGAAGGCCCGAATCCGAAACCCATCAATCTGCAAAATTCTACTAAACCTTACTACCTGAAACCCGAAGACTCTGCCAAAACGAAGGGAGCCCTGCAAAAAACTGAACACTTAAAATGCTAAGACACCTCAAAAACACAAGATTCAACCTATGACCAGAAGAGCAACTCAAAGCTTTATGAAACCAAAACATGTAAACCCCAAACCCTAAACCCCCTAAAGTCTGAACCCTAAACCCTAAACCCTAAACCCTAAACCCCTAAACTCTGAACCCTAAACCCCTAAACCCTAAACCCTAAACCCCTAAACTCTGAACCCTAAGCCCCAGAAGCCTCTTGAAGGGGTGGCAGCTTCTCCGAAGCGCCCAGGCGACTGTTGGCCTCGGGCTTTGGGATCTTTGGCTGGGCTTCCTGAATCTTGTAAAGCGGGGATTTAGGGCTTAGGGTTTAGGGTTTAGGGCCTAAACAGTTTAGGGTTTAGGGCATAGAGTTTCGGGTTTTGCGTTTAGGGAGTTTAGGGTTTAGGGCTTTGGGTTTGGGGTTTAGGGTTTAGGGTTTGGGGCTTAGAGTTTCGGGGTTTAGGGCAGCCTTTCAAACAAGGATCCTAGCAGTACTACTTTAAGGTTTAGAGCTTAAAGTTTAGGGTTTAGAGTGGCATTTCAAACAAGGATCCTAGGGCTACTATTTCGAGTTCTTTCAAACAAGGATCCTAGCACCCTAAACCCTAAACCCTAAACCCTAAACCCGGAGGGTTTGGAGGATTCAGGTCAGCCTGAAGTCTTCCTCTCATAGAAGCGGAGGCCCCAGCAGCTTTCAGCAGCTTTTCTCGATACCGCTGGTCCTCCACCGCAGAAGTGTGAGTTTAGGGCTTAGGATTTCTAAAACCTCAGTTTGGGACTCTGTTCTGGTCGATGGGTTGCTGCAAGAATACTCCAGCATCACTCTGGGAAGCTTCGGGCAAATGTGTTGAGGGATGCATGCATCATAGTTTCTATGCTGGTATGCATTCTAGTATATGCTGTCATATAGTATGGCATCTTATGGTACAGTATTATATCCTCCGCCCGAAAGCGCCGAAGCCCAAAGGCATGAACCCACCCGCGAACCCTCCACACTTGAAGGAGCGGTCCGCCGGCGGGGCGACAACGCTTGCCAGCGGCGCCGAGCCACCACTTTCAGAATTCACCTGAGGCTGCGGTGGATGCAGTAGAGGCTAGGCAGGGGCCCAAAAGGGCACCGAATCGAAAGGATAATGGTTTCGGGGTATAAGGGTGCCAATGCGCGGGGTCAGTACGTTCAGGTGTTCGTTTGGGCCCCAAGAGAGAGAAACTCCGCTGAGTAGCTGTCCTAAAAGCAAGCCAAGTGACTTAATTATCCTGCATTGCACGGACGATACCTTCCATTTAGGCCTCCCTAAACGCCTAAACCGCTAACCCCAAACCCCTAGACCCTAAACCCCACCCATAGTTTTTCTATAGTATGTAGTATGGTATACTTCAGCACAAATTATGGTATATTATAGTATATGATGCTGTATTATCGCTGAAGGACTCTGTGCAGAACTGCGACTGCCCATGTATCCCAACCATTCCAACCAATCCTGAAACATATCCAACACCCGGACCTCACGTCCTAACTTCCCCTTCCCCGCCTCACTCCTGGTCCCACTTCCTCAAACTCTTCAACAGCCTTTCAAAACTCCTCAAGCCCTAAGCCCTAAACCCTAAACCCTAAACAACCCTAAACTCTAAACCCCAAGCCCTAACCCCTAAACCCTAAACCCCAAGCCCTAAACCCTAAACCCAAAACCAAAAGCTGCCAGGAACCCCTGCGAGCAAACTCCGGGTCTTTGGGTGCTCCGTGCCCACCCCGCCCTCTCCGTCCTGACCGGCCTGCGGGGGAGGGACTCTCTAAGGATTTAGGGGGTTTAGGCTTTAGGGTTTCGGATTTAGGGTTTGGGGTTTAGGGTTTGGGATTTAAGGTTTAGGATTTAGGGTTTAGGGTTTAGGGTTTGGGATTTAGGGTTCAGGATTTAGGGTTTAGGATTTAGGGCTTAGGGTTTCGGGTTTAGGATTTTGGGTTTAGGGTTTAGGTTGTTCAGGGTTCAAGCAAAGCTCTCGTAGGGTTCTGGGTTAGGAGTGGCGGTTTAAAGATCTGTAGACTGATACAGAAGCTTGCAGATGAGGAACGCCTTGAGAAACAGACTGCCCGGCGCAGAAGCTTGCTGTCTCCATGGCAAGGAGCTTGACGCTAAACCCTAAAACCCTAAACCTTAAAACCCTAAACCCTAAAGCCCGAACCCTAAACCCTAAACCCTAAACCCCAAACCCCTAAACCCCTAAACCCCTAAAACCTGAACCTTCGGGCAGGCCAGGGCCCGCGGCCTTGAACTCTTCTTCACCTTAAAACCCTGAACCCTGGCCCTACCCTCAAAGCCTAAAAGCCCTACACCCTATACCCTAAACCCTACACCCTACAAGCATTAAACCCTAAACCCTACACCCTCTACCCTAAAGCCTAAAACCCTAAACTGCCCGAAACCCTCAACTGCCCTAAACCCTAAAGCCCACAAAGCCTAATCCCCAGTCACCACCGCTTCGCGCCTGCAGAGCGGCTCGAACCAGCGGGGTTGCCTGCCATCCACTTGGGGAAGTTTCGGCTTTAGGGTTTGGGGGTTTAGGGTTTGGTGTTTGGGGTTTAGGGTTTAGGGTTTAGGGTTTAGGGTCCAGGGTTTAAGGTTTAGGGTTTAGGGTTTTAGGGTTTAGGTGCCTCTCGTCCACTTAGAGGCCCAGGGGACTCATTAAAAAGGTTATAAGTGGAGTTATAAGTATCCTGAAGGGGATAAGTAGAGGTATAAGTGTCCTAAAGGGACTAAGTGGAGCTATAAGTATCCTACAGGGAATAAGTGGAAGAATAAGTATCCTGAGTGTAGTTACCCCAAATACAACCCCTTCTTAAATCCTACTTTCTTAGTCCCCTGGGCCTCTAAGCAAGAGATCGGGGTGGAGTTCTGAGTCCTCATAAGTACAATAGAATAGAACCCTAAACGCTAAACCCTAAACCCTAAACCCTAAACCCTAGAATAGCTCTACTTAGTAAGGCCCCTATAGCAGGGTCATTGCCGTGAAACGAAGGAGCTTTGGGGCGCTTAGGCTATAGGGAAGATCCCAGATCCTTCTCCCTCTCTCTTAAGTGACCCCAAAGCCCTGAACTCTGAAACTTCAACCCTCAACCCTTCAACCCTAAATCCTAAACCCTACACTTTGGACCCCAAACCGTCCCAAAACCCTAAACCCTAATCCCTTGCATGCCAAGCTGCTCGGTTCATCCGGCCCTGGAGCTGTTTCGCGCGAGAGCGGTTTGGACCTCAGACAGTATTTGGGGCCCCAGGTATGAGGGTTTAGGAGTTCCAGGTTGAGGGTTCAGGAGTTTAGGGTGTAGGGTTCAGGGTTTAGGAGTTTAGGGTTTAGGGTGTAGGGTTTGGGGTATAGGAGTTTAAGGTTTAGGGTTCAGGGGGAGGCAGCCGCACAGTCGGAATCAGCTTAAGGGCTTGAATGTGTCCTCGGAGACTCGGTTACGTCCACCCTGCGCTGCCGGTGTCCCGCAAGATTTTGACCCCAAAAGGAATTTCCAGATTCCTGTTTGTTTGGAAGCCCTAACCCTAAACCCTAAACCCGAAACCCTAAACCCAAACTGAAAACCGTAGACCATATGCCCTAAAGTTAGAGCCAATCCGGGTACGGGTTCTTGAGCAGACGGCGAAGATCTCCCGAAAGCTCCCCTTCATGTCATAATATATACCTTAACACACAGACACACGCACACACACACACACACACGTGTTTTAATGTATTGTAAAACCTCTATATATATATATACACAGACACATAGATAGATAGATAGATAGATAGATAGATAGATAGGTAGATATAGATAGATATAGATAGATATAGATAGATATAGATAGATATAGATAGATATAGATCTCCGTCGTCACCAATGTCATCGCCAGCATCAACTTCATGTCGTGATCCGTGATCATCAGCATCACCAGTATG
>CAJNDV010008791.1:70236-83270 GCA_905221635.1 Symbiodinium sp. CCMP2456
TGCTGCTGCTATTACTGCTACTACTGCTCCTGCTCCTGCTGCTACTGCTGCTACTACGACGACTGCTCCTAAAGGCTCAGTGGCACAGTCAAGAAATCGCGCAGGAAGTCTCGCGAACCACTTGGTCCGAGAAGGAAGCATCCCCGTCGGGGGGTTTAGGGTTTGAGTCCGTAGGACATGGATTCTGCTGTTCAGGCTTTGTGTTGGGTTCAGGGTTCAGAATTTAGGGTGTTTGTATTTAGGCTCTGTGTGGGGGTCCCCAAGTTTCGGAAACCGGCACGCGTTGTGATCCTGGCTCCCACACGCTCAGTCGGGGCTTGGCGTGGCCGTAAGAATTAGGCCAGGCCAAGGAGCTCATTATACTGTGACTATCGAAGGGCAAGGGAGAAGATAGTTGATTATTCAGATTTCTCGAGGGTTTTAAAGCTGCAGGGTGTTGACTTACTTAGTTTGGCGGGTTTTAGATTTTGTAGTTGAGGGTGAGGTGTTTGTATTCAGGCCTTGGTGAGCTTGGTTTCACTGGCGATGATTTATGCCAGCCCCGCTCGCACAGGGTTTCTGCTTCGGTCTTCATGATTTAGACACTGGCAGTTGTCGTGCGGAGTGCGTGTGCTGTCCTGCCCACAGATTCGGGGCACAAATTCCTCAAGTTTGGAGGGCCCATGGAAACAATTGTCCGCAGTCTGTAGGGTTCATTCCGGCTTTATAGGCTGCAGGGCACGGGGTTCAGGGTTGTAGGTTTAAGGTCCAGGGTTTGCGGTTTTCGGGTTTAGGGTTTCGGGCTTACACGTCAACGTTTATAGGGTTAGGTAGTTCAGGGTTTGCCGTATAAGGCGCATCAAGTACTGAAGCAAACCCAAGTATGCAAGGCAAATCAACCCCAGAAGCCCTAAACGCGACTTTGTTCTGGGTTTTGGTTCTGCAGGTACCTGTAGTCTCCATTGTAGTTCCTTTTTGGGCATACCTTTTAAGATCCTTAATATATAGTTGGTGAAACCAAAAAAGGAACTACAATGGAGACTATGGGCAAATTAGCCCCCAGCTCGAGAGTAGGAGCCACGGCTCTATTGGCGTGGCGGGATGCGGCACTTGGGCTGAAGTCTGGCCTCACATTTCAGGGTTTAGTAGGATTGAGGGTGCAGCAAGGAGGGATGCGATCTTTGATTCTTCGAGGGCTTTTGGGGCTTTACCTTGGAAGCTGTAGGTTAGCATGCTTTCACGAGCGGTAAGAGGTACAAGTACAAGCGCCTTTGATTGATGTTCGTTTTGAATGAAATATACAGATGCATCCTCTTATCTACCTACCCATGAAGGACCTCTGTAGTGCCAGTCTGGCATAACTGAGCCTTTCTCTCAGTTCTGTGGGGCCCTTCCTGCAGGACTTTGGGCTGACGACCCTAAGCCCGGTTCAGCAGAAACCATCCTTTGGGTTTTGGGTTTAGTCGGTTTAGGGTTTAGGGACTACCTTAACCTACCATAACCCACCTTCTTGTAGGTGTTTATTATAAACCCTAATATGGGATTTATAGGGACCCTACAAAAAAGTAGGTTCTGGTAGGTTAAGATAGGGGTTTGGGTTAGGAGTCGGAGCAAAGAGCGGACCTTGCTAGAGACTATAAGCTTGAGTAGAGTCGCACCCTTAAACTATGGACCACTCCATATATGGCACCCCCCCTGTTTGATGGAAACCGCAGCAACATCACGTCGGAACGCGCGTCCTAAATCTCTGACCAGCCTAAAAGCCGTAAACCCTAAACAACCCTACTTGGAGGGTCGGGGGACTTAGTAAGTAGTTATTTTTATAGAGTTATAAGTATCATAACCCCAATTAGGATCCCTACTAGGGTACTTATAAGTCTACTTACTACCCACTTACTAAGTCCCCCGACCCTCCAAGTATTCAACCCTAAACCACAAACTCCCCAGGCCCTAGACTGTAGGTCCTGCTTTGTGCAAGTCGCTCCCCGAGGAGTTTTAACTCTTGTCAGTGTGGTGGCCACATTCCGGGAAGGCAGCACATCCCCGTGGGGAGGGTTTAGGGGTTCAGGGTTTCAAGATCCTGAAGGGGTTTATGAAGTTTTAATAGGGGGTGTTTGCGTTTTTTCAGGGTAGGGTTTGGGGTGCTTACGTAGGGTGTCAGGGTTTTGGATTTATGGTTTCTTATTGAGTGTTTACGAATTTGAGGGTTTGGGGGTTTCTGGAGTTCGGGTATGAAGAACAGTACTACATACGGGGGGGTCCTTTATCTGGGGTCGTCTAACATACAAGCCTAAATCATTGCCAACATTATTCCTGATGGTTCCTTATTGATTGCAATTATATGATAAGGTACCCCTGAAAACCTATGCTAACTATTAAGGCCCCCACATTACATTGCAAAGAACCTTATGCTCAAGACCATTACCCTTATTGTCGCATGTTTGACCTTTCGGGGTGGAAAGGTCGTGAGGTAAATGAAAAGGCATTGACTGAGGGATTCACCTTGGGACCTGTTTAGGGTTTAGGGTTTAGGGTTTAGGGTTTAGGGGGGGCCTTAATAATTAGAAGAGGGTTGGGGGTATATTCTACTATAGTTATAATAAGGAGCCCCCCAAAACCGTAGTCCAAATATTAAGTCCCCGACCGTACACCCTAGACCGGGTTGTATGGGCATGTCCTGATTCAGGGCTATTCAGCAAATGCCGCCTTGATCTTAAATCTGCCTAGCCATCCATGAACTCTGAAGCATAGTGTTCCTACATCATGCATCTATGGACGCGTTTCACCTCGATAGCATCGAGTTCTGCAACAAGCTAGCCTCTAATTCTATGCTGCTCAGAAACCGGACATCATGACGCCATCAAAACGTAACCCAACCCTAGGCCAGAGACTTTAGAACTTTGAAGGTCAAGGGTTGAAACACATGCTCTCGGCCTCACCCCCTTTAGCACCCGACATGGATCTGATTCTGGGCAGGGCGGAGTGGCCAGCACGCTGGCGCAAGTTTAACGGCTCCACGCTGCTGGACACCCGTCTGCAATGTTTGGTTTGCGGTTTAGGCTTTCAGACTGATTTAAGGGTGGGTTTTTTGATTCCAGGTTGTATGGATTAGGGTTTCAAGCCTAAGGTGTTTAGGGGCTTCACGGATACGCGCGCACGCGTGTGTGTGTGTGTGTGTGTGAGATTCGATCCTGGCGTTGTGACTCTGTTGCGGTCATAACTGTTGAACAAAACCTGGCCTCCATGCACCGCACCTTACGGTTTAGGATTTAGGGTTTGGGGTCTTGAGGCTGCAGATTGTGTTTGGGCATGAGAGCCCTCAGCCACAAGCACTGAGGCAACGCTACTTGGAGGCCCAGGGGACTTACTAAGTAGGTTATAAGTAGAGTTATAAGTACCCTAACTGGAGTTACCCCAATTATAACCCTACTTTAACCGACTTACTAAGTCCCCTGGGCCACCAAGTAGCGGTAGCGGAGAGCTTCAAACGTATTTTCCTCGGAAGGAAATGGCGGCTACTGCTCCGCAGCCAGGAGGAGGAGCTTTGACTCATTGACGTTAGGGTTTAGGGAAAAGGGTTTAGGGTTTAGGGTTTAGGGTTTAGGGTTTAGGGTTTAGGGTTTAGGGTTTAGGGTACCCTAAACCCTAAACCCTAAACTCCTGTAAGCCCTAGACCCAATGTAACATCCAGAACGCACTGGTTTATGGTATTGAATTGCAGAGTTTCGTCATTGGGCTTCGGGTCTTCGTGTTTCGATGTCAGCAACACAGCGTCAATAAGCATTCGGATTATTTTCGCTTCCTTGTTATTGTTCTAGTGCCGGCCACATCTGTATGATCATGTACTCGGTGGTCATATCCAACCTACAACGGTTATGTGAAATGAAGTTTCGGCTGGTCTTGGGAATCCTTATTTGATCCTGTACCCAACCCTGCAAGGTATACACTAAACCCTTAATTGGGACTGGTTGACAGGACGCCTGCCACTGACGCCACGCTGCCACTGCCAAGCTCACTGGACCAACAGAGACCTGGTTGGCATTTGATAGTTGATGTTCGGTCTCCACGGTTTCGGGTACCATCTTGGATGTTCTGTAAGCTAGTCTGGCTGAGTTGGCTTCGTCTGCACGTTTTTTGTGCTTGTTCAAGGCCTTATTTTGACGCAGTGCATCGATGTTAGCTATTTGTTTTTTGGGCCCCTTCCACATCCTGAATGTG
Source organism: Symbiodinium sp. CCMP2456 (assembly GCA_905221635.1). Taxonomy (NCBI): domain Eukaryota; class Dinophyceae; order Suessiales; family Symbiodiniaceae; genus Symbiodinium; species Symbiodinium sp. CCMP2456. The sequence goes on from CAJNDV010008791.1 coordinate 74,434, forward strand.
ACATCTCTTTGCAACAGGAATCCTAAACCCCGAAACCCGGAACCGTAAAGAAGAGCCATTTGGCTCATGACCCCTTTGTGCCTTCGTAGCGAAATGTGGAGCCGCCGCACATCTGAGCCTCGAAGGTGCATAGTGTAGAAGCCTAAATACATAATTGATTAAGACTATTTCTTATTTCTTAGGGTTCCTAAATACGAACCCTAAACCCTAAACCCTGAACCCAGGGTCCTTTACTAATAAAGATCCAAAGATGGTGGTCTGAATGACTCCCCTTAGTCTCTCTCGCAAACATGTTTTTCATCGAGAGCACCGTTGTAACTATTCATGCCCCCACAGTACCCGACATCCCACAGGCTAAGGGCTCCAGCTTAAATTTGGTTTCGAGATGAGGGTCTAGAGTCTAGAGTACTCTAGATTCAACGATGTGCAGATGCAGATTGTTGACCACCAGATGCGGTGCTGATAAGCTGGGGTTTGAGGCTTCAATGCCCCAGGTTTCCGCTGTTGCGGTTCCGTGCTTGCTAGGTTCAGGAGTCGGCGAAATTTGGGTCACGGTCTCGTGCAGCTTAATGCATAGCCAAAATACAAAAGAATCTTCTACTCCGTCAAACACTAACCATAGGTCCAACGGGTGCTATCCCAAGGCCGAATAATTCCTCAATTTTACTGCGGTACTTAGTTTGGACGCTCATGGCAGGATTACAGCGTCTGAGTTGTCGGTGGACCTTAGGCAGCACCTTCAAGCGCAACAACCGCATCCGTCTTTGCGAGCTTTCTCGGCAATTTCCGTACCTCGGCTGAGTTTTGTATGCTTCGTCGTAGTATGAACTTTTTGCACAATACTAGCCGTGATGCTTTTAATGCTGTTTCTTCTAGTCCATGACTGTTATCATTATTCTGATTAACCGACCACTCTCACTAGTACTATCACTGCGATGACGACAAGGACTACTGCCGCTGCTGCTGCCGCCGCGGCCGCTGCTGCTGCTCCTGTCACTACTTCTACCACAACAACAACTACGAACTACTGCTATTACTACGACAGCGCGAAATGCCACTGCTACTAACCAGGGTACCCATCGTCGTCGCCATAAGAACCGTCACCAGCATCATTATCATCATCGTTACCATCGTCCCCATCATCGTCGCCATCGTCGCCAGTGTAGTCAGCAGCGACGCTTTCACATCCCATTTTGTTTTTTCTCAGTATCGTCATCTTCGTCTTCTCGATTTCCGGAAGCCTCCACCCGTCCAAACAACATTCGGCGGAAGTCTTGTGGACGGGGCCTGTCTAGTTCTTAGCATGGAGTCATGCAAGGGTTGTCGTCCGAGTACTATAGCGATATTGAGAGTTTTCGAAAATAAGGGATACCTTATTCTGGGGTCCTAATAATCCATTATTTACGGTACGATATCAAGGTCCCCTATTTGCGAAACCCCCACATGAAACCATATCAAACCCTAAAATTCCTCAAAGGCCGCTCCAAAACTTAAACCTTTGCTTCCACAAGCCCCCAAAAGCAAACCCTTAAACCCAATACCCTGAATCCAAACCCGATAATCCCTACAACGAAATCCAAAAACCGGACGAGCACTCCTACACTCTAAACCCTAAACCCTAAAGCATACGAAAGTCCGAACCCGTACACCTCAAAAAAAACCCTAAAGCATGGGAGGCAGCTGATCGACGCAAAGCTCGCATACATCCCAGATTCGTACGATTCGCCCCTGGTCCTCAGAGTTCTTAAGGTTTAGGTTTCAGGATTTTAGGATTTAGGGTTTAGAGTTTAGGGCTTAGAGTCTCAGGATTTAGGGTTTAGGGTTTAGGTTTCAGGATTTTAGGATTTAGGGTTCTGAAGCTTAGGGTTTAGAGTTTAGGGCTTAGGCTTTAGAGTCTCAGGTTTTAGAGTTTAGGGTTTAGGGTTCACAGGGTTTGCATTTTAGGGTTTAGAGTTTAGGGTTTAGTGTGTGTGTGTCCTGTAAAACATGTTGAGATAACACAGGTTGCTGCAAGGCTTTTGGCCCTGATCTTTACCTCCTACTAGTACTAGTACTAGTCCTTGTACTAGTCCTAGTACTAGTTACTAGTAGTAGTAGTAGTAGTAGTAGTAGTACTACTACTACTACTACCCACGGAAAGGTTTGGGACTCCCAGTTTTGATTCTCTGAAAAGTAGTTTCGGCTGTCGTGGTGCTTCGAGTTGTGGGTCTTCTCGCAGGCAGTGAAGAAGTTAGAGTGCAGGCTACACCCTAAACCTAAACCCTAAACCCTAAACTCTGAACCCTAAACCCTAAACCCTTAACCCAAAACCCTAAACCCTAAACCCTAAACCCTAAAACCCTAAACCCCTGGAGCTCATCGAGTCCAACCTCGCCTTCCCACTGCTTTGTAACGAGGTTTTTTGCCGTCGGGCTCTTTTCTGGTTTAGGGTTTAGGGTTTAGGGTTTAGGGGTTTATAAGAGTCTGTAATCAGGTTATTAGGGGCGTTGAACTATTTGAGTAGGGTTCATTTAAGGGCTGCTTTGTGGGGTCTGTAGTCAGGTTTTCGGGGCCTTAATGAATAACCTCCCCTAAACCCTAAACCCGAGTAGGGTTCATTTAATTTAAGGGTTCCTCTAAGTGCTCTATGAGGGTTCCATAATCAGGCTCAGGGGCCTTAATTAAAGTTTTGTCGGTGGGTACTAAGTTTTGGGTTTAGGGTTTAGGGTTTAAGGTTTAGGGTTTTAGGGTTTGGGCTTAGGGCTCCAAAACTATAACGTAGGGTGCCGTCTTAAGAGTCGAATTATGTAGTGTTCAGGTATGCATGTATGTCGGTTGCAAGTCTCACGTGAGGGGGACGCAGCGTCTTCAGGGTTTAAGGGTTTATGGGTTTTAGGGTTTAGTGTTTAATATAGGGGCCTAAATAATTACCTACACTATTTTTCGGGGTTCCTTTTTATACTTATAGTATAGAGGGCCCCAAGACTCTATTGACAATTATTAAGGCCCCTACATTGACATTCGGGCTCGGCACCATGGACCCTGCATCATATACCTGGTTACCCTAAACCCTAAACCCTAAACCCTAAACCCTAAAACCTAAACCCTAAACCCAAAGCCCAAAGCCCTAAACCCTAAACCCTAAACCCTAAACCCTAATGAGCAGTTAAGAACGTCATTTGCATCATTTCGGGCCGCCGAAGGTGTTAGTAAGCTGCTGCTGTTGTTAGCAGGGTCTTCAGAAAACACTCACCCTAATATAGGGGCCTAAATTAAATGATTGCCTATACTAGCTCTTGCCAGGGAAAACTTAGTTGCACGCGAAGCTTTTCATAAAGCCCCAAAGCCCTCACAGATCTAAACCCGAATTCCTACCCCCTTCGAAACTCCTCCCTAAACCCTAAACCCTAAACGTCCAACACTCTCAGGGTTTTCTGAAGCCGAGACGAGTGCTCAGGATCCGGCAGCGCTTGCTGGACTTGGGCTATGCCGCGGACCGGTTGTTTCGGGTTTCGGGTTTAGGGTTTAAGGGGGGTGTTGGGCTTTGGGGGTTTAGGTTACAGGCTTCGAGAGTTGCAGGTTATGGGATTCAGTTTCAGGCCGTATATCTGTACATGCATATTGCTGCATATGTATATGTACTTCTGCTGTCATCATTCGTGCATGCCTGCATGCACAAACTTGCAGAGGAGTAGGGAGAGTCGTAGATGCCGTGTCTCCTCGTCTGTCGCTGCTCTGGTCTTTCTCCATCTGAAACCCTAAACCCTAAACCCTAAACCCTAAACCCTAAACCAGTTGTAAGAGTAAGTAGAGGTTTCCAGCCCAGTCGGGAATGTACACAGGCGGTACTTCCGTTGGGAAGAAGCTTGGGCCCATTGAGCCTAGGGATTTAGGGTTTAGGGGTTTAGGGGTTTAGGGGTTTAGGGGTTTAAGGGGTTTAGGGTTTAGGGTTTTTGTACAGTAAGATCTCTTTGGCTGCACACTTGAATCAGAATTGCAATCATGGCGGTGTTCGTCTGTTGTAGCCGTTCATGTTGCTGCTGCTGCTGCTGCTGCTGCTGCTGCTGCTGCTGCTGCTGCTGCTGCTGCTGCGGCTGCTGCTGCTGCGTCGCGGCGGGCGCGGCCGCAACGCTCCTGCGGCAGTCGGATTGTTGTCGTTGTCGTGACTTTATTGCTGCATGTTTCTCATTATAAGCCGTGCAAACCAGGCTTCTTGCTTGGCTTTGCTTCTTGAGTCTACGGAAGAGGGTGTGTAGGTATCAGCTTTGAAGGCTGCCGTTTTCATGCAGAGCAGATGGCAAACAATCGTTTCAGAACGCATGCATGCCGGCCACTGTTCCCCACAGCCGAGACCCAGAACATCACAGCCCGTAGCCCGAAGCGCGCAGAGAAGGAGGTTGTGATTGCGTCAACAGGGTGCGACTGCAACCTCTAAGACTCAACGCCCCCTAGGCCAGAACCCCGAAACCCAATCCTCCAAAACTCGAAAGCCACAGGAAGTCCGAGTCACGGAGAAGCCTTCATCGCCTTAATCCTGAAATCCATGCATAACTCTCCGGAGTCTGGAAGCATTGAAGAAGCCGTGAGGAATTCTCACAGAAGACGGAGCAGACGAAGTACAAGTATCTCATATCCACCGACGCTGGGCGGTTCAGGGTGTAGGCTTTAGGGAGGCCGGTAGAAGTTAAGTAACCCTGAAGGTTTAGGGTTTAGGGTTTAGGGTTTAGAACCACAGCTCTACTACTCGCTGTCCTTACGTACCGCCAAAACTTTCCATGTGTTATTTTGGCCTTGCAGAGTCGTCGGACTTCTCAAAGGTGGTTAGATTCATGCGTCAAGGGCAGCGGAGCCCCGAGACCCAAATCGGAACGGCTAAGGTTTAGGGTTTAGGGTTTAGGGTTTAGGGTTTAGGGTTTAGGGTTTGGAAACCCTTCAGCCGCGTGGAGCCCAAGACATGGTAACTCACTGCCTGAGGAACCCGAGTCTCGGAACTGATACTGGTGAGACTTTTGGTTTAGGGTTTAGGGTTTAGGGTTTAGGATCAAAACACCCCTTTTATGCTGATGGACAAAATTCTGCATGACCCAAATATAGTATTGTACCATAAATCCCATTGTTTAGGTATATAAGGTCATGCAGGATTTTGTCCATTAGCCGTACCGGTTAGACTTTTGGAGAACATCGTTCGACTTCTAAGTTTGATTTGTCTTTAAGGCTCAGTTTTGGGGTTTCGTTCTTTCCATGGCTGGCTTTGAGGACTCGGGGGTTTTGATCAGGGTTAGGACGTTACGGGCGTGAGGGCTCCAGTGTAGAGCATAGGATTTTGGCTTCTTCGGGATTTCGGGCTTTAGGGTTAGATCCTGTGCACTTAGAACAGACCCCAAAGCAAGACGTCTCCAGACGCACACCGCTCCTGCTCGAGACTCTGGTGTCGCAGCTTACGGAACTCTCAGTGTTTTGCTATATATCCTTGCTATTTCCTTGCCGTAGTATCTATTGTCAGAGTATTTCATAGCTAATATTCTGAAAGACTTTGGTTCTTATGACTCTGCCCACACCAAATCTGCACCTGTTGATCCTGAATCCAGCACTCAAGGACGGCTCGACCATCGATGATACCCGGATCTACTGGATGCTGTCGACGGGATCCATCGCCCGTGCCTCATGGGTTCCGTTTTAAACCATGAAGCCTCAAACGCAGGGAGAGCAGCAACGGTTTGGGGTTTAGGGTTCAGGGTTTAGGGTTTAAGTTTGGGATTGAGGCTTCGGTTTTCGGCTTTGACAGGATCTTTTGGCCAGGCTGTCTCGGAAGGCGTTGAAGAGCATTTTTGATACCCCAAAGGGGTTGCATCGTCGAATGTGTTTGGTTCATGTGCTGGGGGGTTCTTAAGCCAAGAAAAACCTTTATACTCTGTTTTCGGCAGTAGAGCCTTCAGCTTCTCACTGCAGATCCAGAATCCTCAACCCTGAAGAATTATAGGGGTCGGAATTAAGAGAAATAGTAGTCACTTATTGTCCTTAATGAGATATACGAAATTATACCACCCCGCCGAGTCCAATTCATTCAGACGGTGCCGTACTTGCAGCTCCTCCAGCTGGAGACTGATTTCTTCTTTTGCAGATACACATTCGAACCATACAGGTCTGCATGTGCTACTACACATACACACACTTTCGACGCACATCTGAAACTTCATATGAGTATGCATACATAGACACTCGATAATCCGGACATGTTTGCACGCAGATACCTACAGCAGTGCTGCGTACCACACGCACACACAGCTATGGAATATATATATATATACACACACATACATACGTATACTACACAAACACAGACAGATAGATAGATCGACAGATAGACAGGTAGGTACAGATGGATGGATAGATAGGTAGGTACAGATAGATAGATGGAGGGATGGATGGATAACTGGACAGACAGGTAGATAGGTAGATAGATAGATGGGTAGGTAGATGTAAACGTTTTCTTTGTCATCTGGTCCGGAATGTACGCGTTAAAACAGCGCCACATATAGACGCGCTGCATTTTGGCGTAGAAGCCATCACCCGAGGCGAAGCTTTGAGGCCTCTATGGGTTTGGGGGTTTAGGGTTTAGGCTAAACGGTTTAGGGAGTTCGGGTTTAGGGTTTAGGGTTTAGGGGTTATGGGCTTAGGCGTTTAGAGTTTAGGATTTAGGGTTTAGGGTCCGGGAGCACTGCTATCGGCTGTTGTAGTATCGCAGCTCCACCTGAAGCTATAGGACTGTAATACGGCAGCATGGACTCCGCAGACCAGGAAGTGACTCCAAAAATCGCACGCAATTTTCGTTCAGCGCTACTTGGCTTAGTAACCGTAAGCCCGAAGCCCTAAACGCTTAAACCCCACGAAACGCTGCAGGGCAGTGGGGCCCTGACGCTTAAGGCCCCAAACGCTACATGCTAGGCGTGCTCGACCCGCAACCTAAACCCCCAAACCCTAAACCCTAAGCCCTAAACCCTAAAGCCTACATCAGGAACCTCCTTAAGCCACGAACCCTAAAGCCTAGGAACTCAAATCCCTGAAGTCCCAGCCCTCGAAGCCCTAAACCCAAAAGCTCCGAGTTCTGAGCTTTAACGGACACCCAAACCTCCGAAATCCACAAGTTTTTACAACCCAAGCCCTACCGTCTCCATTGTAACATTGTAGTTCCCTTTTTGGTTTACTTTTTTTGGTTTAACCATTTATATATTAAGGATTTTAAAAGGTATCCCCAAAAATGAACTATAATTGAGACTGTAGGTAAACCCTAAACCCGTAGCGCAGCTCAGATCTTCAAGCAGATCACACCGCTGCTGCCTTATGGGATCCCAGGCGTGCCGGCGTTCGGGTTTGGGGGTTTAAGGTGGTGGTAGTACTCCTTATGATTATGAGTACTAGTATCATTATTCTTATTTTTATTCTTAGTAGTAGTAGTAGTAGTAGTAGCAGCAGTAGTAGTAGTAGTAGTAGTAGTAGTAGTTGTAGTAGTAGTAGTAGTAGTAGTAGTGGGAGGAGGAGTGCGTAGACGAGGACTTCGGACATGGTTCCACTGTTGTCCTTTTGCAAAAAGTGCTTGAAGATTTGTTCAGAACTGTTGTTAGTAACTGGGGAGGTAACCTTTAACTGTTTGGGACTGTTTGGGCTTTATGTAATCCTACTATAATTGAACAGGTTAACCTTTTTGGGTTTTGGACACTCAACCGCTGCCCTAAGACATGAGCCCAACACCTATAGTCACTCTTTAACAGTCAATGAGGACACGGTGCCCAAGAACGACATGTCCAGCACTGCAGAAGCTTCCTGAAGGCCCTGTGTCAAACTTCTTGCGACTCCGTGCTGAAATCCCTCATCCGAAAATCCCAGCCCCTAGATTATTGAAGACGGTTTATAAGTTTGAGGGGCAATCCTAGTCCCGAAGTATTGAATTCTTACACCTTAGCAAAACGTGAAGCTCGAACATTTCATGTCTGTTCATCTCTAAGCCCCCTAAACCCTAAACCCTAAACCGTAAACCCTAAGCCCGCAACCCTGACCTGAACCCTGAGCCCTGCACCCTAAACCCTGAAACCTAAACCCTAAATTGGGGTTTTGGGGTTTAGGGTTTAGGGCTACCCTAAATCTTGAACCCTACACTGACCTTCTAAGCTTAGCTGCAGAGGCCTCGTGCCCTGGGAGCACTTCGTCCCTATTCGGGAAGACATGAGCTTCTCGGTTGACCCCTTAAAGGAACTCGAGGAGGAAGCCTTAAAGGAACCCTAAACCCATACACCCCTATAGATGCCTGAGGGGTTCCTTTAAGGCAGTCTATAAGTGTTCAATTAGGATTTGGGGTTTAGGTGCCGTCAAGGGGGGTTCCTATCAAGTACCCTTTAGTAGTAGTATTGGATCCCAAACTAGGGGACGTGCTTTTTAGATCCGGCAGAGATGTGTCCGCAAGGCCCAGTCAACAAGCAAACAAGAGCCAACACCCACAGGGGCTTGGTACCAATATAGACGTCTAAATAATTACCTGTATTATTCCCTAGGGTTCCTTATTATGATTATGGTAGAATATACTCCAACACCCTATTCTAATGATTAAAGCCCCTACACTAGCTAGATTGAAGCAGGGTTTCAACCTTATGGCAGCATCTGCATACGACCTGAGTGTCCTGTCTATAGCACACCAACCCCACGAAAAGGAAACCATCAAGCGTAGGGTTTAGGGTTTAGGTTTTAGGGTTTTTGGTTTAGGGTTTAGGGTTTAGGGTTCAACCCCAAAACCAAAAACCCAGTAAAAACCCTGAACTCCATAGAAGCCCTAGATGAACCCTTGGAGGAACTCTTCAAGAAGAGCC